>OY735217.1:57692525-57897525 GCA_963457665.1 Thysanoteuthis rhombus
ACATGACAATTCACGTATGATAAAGTAAGATCAGTGTTTGGATAATTCTTATCCAACAAGATGATATTAGAAATGACAATCTGGAAAGAAACTCGAGCTGCTTGTAAAAATGAACAGTTTATTTCGTCACCATTAGAATAATTGGGAATACAAAGCGCATCAGATTCTTATAAGGAATTTTATATTATAAATTCTCTATAAAAAAAAATATGAGGCGGGTGTGAAATTTTTCCCAGTCGCTGTTGAATAAGAATAATTTTGTTTCTTCTAGCTTTAACTGTTTGCTACAATTTTCTTTTCTTTTTCTGTCCAAAGCGATGTATGCATGGGCGTCTGGGGAGGAATTAGCTCCCCTGGAAAAGTACTCTAACTCATTTACAACAATGAAGTAGTATAAGTAATCTATTCAAAAAGAAATCTCTGAAGAATAAAAATTCCAGAATTCGTTAATTTTTTTCTAATTACTATAGTGAACAAAAGAAAAAATCATCGTCACATGCAGACAATTTACAGACCACAAGCAGCTGATCATCAAAAATAAACTGGATTATTCTGGGAATTTTTTTTTCTTTTCACCTGATACGTATTTTAATCTTTCCCTTCTTCGTTTTTTTCTAAACTAAATTATAGCACGAACAATTATTATATCTGTTTTTAGAAAACTCGATTTGCGTGGTGAGTCTCTTTCGGGTTAACTTATGTAAGTCCACGGTAATATACGCCAAGCATAACGGATTACAACTTCGAAAACATGCTTCCAGCTTTATGTTCGTTGCCACTTCTTGTTAATACAATATCTAGATGTGTTATAAGAACAGTTTTTATCCGATTTTCGTATTTTCCAAGCAGATGGGCATTTTTTACGTTGGAGAAAGGGCAATTTGGGGGATTCCTTCGCCCTTATTTGACCAAAAAGGATTCAAACCCTCTTTTCTAGTACAGCAGACTTTCCGTCGAATTTTTGCTTGGCGGTAGCGTTTGTTGATATTTCAGCTACACGTATAGCTTACACACCACTTTGACATATATCGATATTTTGATAACAACTTCTTGTCACCTTTTCTTCAATTGAAACAATGGGATTAAAATTCTAAATTTCTCTTCAATTTCGAAACTGTTTTTATGTAACTTCTGATTCTTTTGGGCCATTGGGAAATAATTTCAACAAGTTTTCTGGTCCTCAATCTGTCCTCTTCAAGTAAATGCATTAATTGTAGTCCTAGCACAATCGGAAATAGAGTAAGCCTTCTCAAAATATACTTACCCTCTTCCCGAAATACATCTATCTGCTTTGCAGTTATCGTGGTAATTATGAAATATCGTATGGATACCAAAAACAAAATTGAACCCCTATCATTAAAAATGCAGTGGATGTAAAAAAAAAAAAATAATTCCGACTTGCTTGTAAACAAACAACGTACGATACGACACCTGTAGCCCATTAAAGCTTCCGTAATTTAAAATTCTAAACATTACTTTTGTTAAGCCATTGAAATCCGTTTTTCAGCTTCCGAAAATCACGAAATTTTTTGGAAATTGAAGTTTAAAACCACCCAGAGTGAAACATCCAAAGCACGCGTGCACAACATATGGCCCGCAGGTCGCGTGCGCTCTGCGAAATCTCTTGGCGCGGCCAGCGGGAGCTTTTTAAAGGAGTAAAGCCTTTGTGCTCTTTAAATGAATTCAGCCACTGATGGCGTGCAAGAAATTAATTCATTTAAACGACGCCTTTCTGTTTTTGCGTCTTACTATCTCCCTTTAACGATCCAAAGAAAGAGAAAGAAGACAGAAAACGGAAAATTTAAATTTTTAGAGTTGATGCTTATTAGGCAAATTCTATTCTAGAACTGACGCGAAAATGCAGACCCCAACAGACCATAAGTAACTGCAGGAATTGACACACTTTCAGACCCTCGCACTGCGACACAGGCAAAAAGAGTTTCATTCAGCCGGACACTTCACTTGATTTTTTTTGGTAAAGAATTTGTGTCAGTTATTCTAATCTGTTCCAAAATTAACATTCTTGCATTGCACTCACCTTATTTACAAGAACAAATTTTCGGGTCATTTGGCACTTTTTAATATTTTTTTTGAATAAATAACTTTAGGTCCTTGCCATGGTGTAATGGATAGCAAGATAGTCTGCCTGACTATTACTACTGTGTAGGGATTTTTTTATCCTCACAAATTGCTCCACATTTGTGTCCTTGTGCCAGACTTTACAGCTTTAAACTCTAAAGATGTAAGAAAATTTTCCAAATATCTGTTGATATAATTAATGGAATTTTTTCAAAGGGTTTTTTTAATATTTTACGCAGAATTAGAAATTATCATATTGTGCCTGGATTTTTCTTGTTCGGATCACAATAAATACCACAATATGTACGTATTATTTCCGAAAAATCTTTATTCAAACAGTTCTCAATACTTAGAGTAGAGACAATATATCGATTGAATACATATATATATATGTGTGTGTGACTCCACTAAGTAGGACCAACAGTTATTAATACTAGCCACACAATGGGACCAATCTTGTAAGAACCGATTGTAATTTGCTTCATTTGTTGTAATCAATAACGGCATTAATTTGGACTAAGTAGCAAAGTTACTATTGATTGACATTCTTTTAAAATAAAATCAGATAGAATCATTAAAAAAATTTTTTTTTAATTCTCAAAACAACTTTCAAAAATGAAAATTATAGAATGAAAAAAAAAAAAAATCAGAAAAGGAAGGGGACTCAAGTAGTTGTGGCTCTAATGCGAGTTATTCCCCTTGAATTCAACAAAATCTGGTGCTGTGTATATAAGACACAAGTTGTTTGTTTAATCAGACCAGCCAGTCAATGGGGCAAAAAATGTTGATCTCAATGCTTTCAGATTAACCTCAATCGACTAATATATATATATATATATTGGGAACAAAGCCAAAAGCATGGTGTGCCCATTGGGGGATTGAACTCACCATGCAACACCATTAGGGAATCCAAAAGGTGTACTCAAACTGAATATAACATGGACTTTTTCAGCAATCTTTTGTAAAATCACTCCATGCATTCCCATGGGAACTAGTCCAAGGGAGACTGTGGAAACTAGCTATAAGGCCTAGGGTAATTACATTCTTTTCATGGTCAGGATTTTGGTTAGCACTTATGTAGATGTCTATGAATAAATGGCTTGGCTTTGCAAACAAAGGTTTTATGAGAGTTATTCATGACTGTGAGACCATAGTCAGCAGGACCTGTACACAAAAGTTCTCCAGCCTGTGAAATGGAGTTTTAAGGCAAAGAGCAACGTGTGCATGGCTGACCCCACCCTTTTAACCCAGGGTTTGCATGCTATGGTTCATCAAGGTGACACAATTAAGAGCAAGGCCCCAAGGTCAAATTTGATAGGAGTTTCCTTCTTCTGGCAGATGCCCGGGTTAGCTATGGGGATCTGTCACGATCTTGTGGCTGACCTGAGTAGTTAAGCCACAGGACATGAACACACTGTAGTTGGTAGATGCCTGAGCTGGCTTTAGAGTTTTTCCATCCCTTCAAAGGAGTATCATAACAGTGTGACTGTTCATACAACTTCCAGTATGTATTCAAGACACTCCAGTAAAAGCAGATGCCTGCTCTGACTATAGACGTCTGCTAACTCCTCAGAGGAGTAACCCAACAGTTTAGTAGCATGTATGGATTGGAGCCCAAGTCCAGATCACACCTCAGCAAAAAAAAAGGGGGATATAATAACGTTAGCAACTAGAAAAGCAATGATGATATAAGTAATAGAAATATAAGTATGTACCAATTTTCATCAGCTGGCTCAACTAACTTGCTGAGTCATTTTTCTTTTTTTCATTATCCTGGTATCCCCCCCCCCCATTTGTACAACTGTTGTTTCACTTTTTGGTAATTAAATTCCAGTGCAAAGTAACCTGAAACCACAGCTGCCTGCAATAACTGAAGTATGGGTCTTAGACATACCACTGAGAGAAGATGCCCAAGCTTGCTATAGAAGTCTGCCAGCCCAACAGGAAAGTAAATTCTGATGATATTGCATGTAAGTTGAGGCAAAGGTCCTGGAGATTTATTTTCCCTCATTCCTTTCCTTTATTTTTGATTTGATAAAGTTAATGCAACCCCTTTTCTTTTTCTTTCATATCATTACCTTTGACCTTCCCATTTCCTTATAATAATAATAATGAAGATATATAAAAAGTAATATAATAATAACAGCAACAAAGATAATAGCAATAATGTCAACAACAATAACAATATTAACAAGCCTGGCTGCCGCAGGATCAGACACCACTCCAACCTTTATTCAGGCAGTTAAAAGTAGTCAGATACATCCACAGGCCTTGTTAGTCACTTAATAGAAACAGTCATGTGACCAATGTCTAAAAACCTATTTAGGTGGGAATTTTCAATAAACAAAAAAGAAATAATAAAGAGTAAATTAGATTTTCAGTCCTCTATCTCGATTGGTGCACTCTGTACATGTCATACATATACAGCCAGCCAGCAAGACCAAACTAAAAACTGGAGAGACCTACATTGACAGTTTCTGATAAGTCAAGAGTGGAGAAGTAATAAAAACAATAATGGTAACAACAATGATAACAACAATAAAGAATTCACGCATAATGTGTGTTCATATTGCATCTTTCCTTTTAATTAAGAAGAAAATAGTGAGGAGGAACAAAAAACATGTTGTACATAATAAACATATACATGGAAAAATAGAGTTGAGATTTTGCAAAGCAAATTCTAGTCAACACATTCCCCTTATCATCTCTCTCAACTGACTGACCTCGCCCCTTATGAGTTCAAACGTCTTTTTGGGAGCGGGGGCAGAGGACGCTAAAAATGGAGCATCTAAAAAAACAATTCAACTA
This sequence comes from Thysanoteuthis rhombus, assembly GCA_963457665.1. Taxonomy (NCBI): domain Eukaryota; kingdom Metazoa; phylum Mollusca; class Cephalopoda; order Oegopsida; family Thysanoteuthidae; genus Thysanoteuthis; species Thysanoteuthis major. Next base: position 57,697,413 of record OY735217.1, read on the forward strand.
AAAAGGAAAAAAATAGGGAAAAATCAAGCAAAAAACTTGTTATGTATAACAAAGTTGCAAAAATTAATAATAATGATGTTTCCATCTTGGTTGATTTTTGCAACTGTTTACCTTCATCCTAATTTCTGTTGCTTTTTATTTCAACTAAACTCAAGCCAGTTTCCTTCCACTCATGAGTGAATAGATCAACAGGGCAGATAGGAATAAAGAATAAGCATCCAATGGGAATCAAACCCTCTATGTCTGAGGTTGGCTTGCTCAACGTACGGCCGCTTTTACGACTGAAACTTAGTGGCAAGTGTGAATCCAAATCAAGACCTAAACACATTCCCTATCTTGATCCCTTGAATAGATTATTATTAACTGTTAATCCAGTATCAGTAATCCAATTTTCTATTTATCTCATTAGATAAAGTTGCATAGAGAGTTATGAGTTTGATTCTCAATAGGAGATATTTCTTCATTCCAATCTGTGCAGCAAATTTAATTTACTCTCTGTTGAATGAAACTCAGCCTGAATTTAGTTGCAATAAAAAGCAACAACAATTGAAATGATGGTAAATGGTAACAAAATTTATTATAATCTAATTTTTTGATCTCATTGGTCGATTTACCTTCTAATTATGACATAACAATAAAAATTACATCATAGAAACTCTTCAGATTTCATGTCTGATCATTACACATTAAAACAGCTTGATGAAGTGAAACTATTCAAAATTAATCACCCAATAAAAAAGCTTTAGGTTCCTTGGAGCCGAACCTTATGTAAATAACCCCATAATTTCTGACAGGCATATTCTAGCAATAACTAGAACAATAATCAATAGCAGCGATTTACAATACTTCATCTGATAAAGTAAATCAAAAAATTGGATGATAAACCTATTTATGGAAAATAGAGTTAATAGTGGGTTAGAGAGTAGCAAAAATAGATGGCTTAGCTCAGAGATTTCGGCTGGTTTGTCTCAGACAGGAATTTTATACTCCACCAAGAAATGGAGACTGAAAAATTTGGTCAGCATGTTCCCCGTCTCCTATCACTCTCAGTGGCTGACCCTTTACTTCATGGTCTCAATCAGGGTCGCCAGAATTGGTTAGGAAGGGAAATAATCCAAGCTTTATTGCATCTATATGAATAGCGTCAAATTTGGAAATCAAGGAACTGGCATTTAACCTCTGACTCCAGACCTGCTCGATTTTAAAACTCAATCCTATGTGTCGGGTTAGTCTCTTAGATAAAGCTTGGATTATCTCCTCTTTCAGCTAAATCTAACAACCCTGGCCTCAATCCTTTTTTTTTTTTTTTTTGTAAATTTATACAATGCAGTCAAAATACTATGGAAGCACATTAGTGTCCCAAAAGCTGACTTCTAAACAAAATACCAAATGCACTTCGGTGATAACAGAGGTGATTTAAGGTGCTTGTAATGGTACAATGGGTTAAAAGAGATGAAAATTTTGAAGACTACCAACTTCCGCATTCGGAACCAGGTTTTCTTCACAGCAGCAAAGCAGAAAAGGTTCAGCACTAAATACCAGGTTAAAGAGGCTCAAAAACCTCAGAAGAAAGAAATAATTAAGAGAAAATACCTGTGCCAACGCCATAGTCACTAAAAACTGAATGAAAATTAGTTCATATATAGCTACAATGCAGGGGAGGTAATTGTTAAAAAATCCTGGATCCTCCCAAAAAATTTAACAACCCAACCTTCCACAAAATATCATTAACATTCAAAGAATTTTTTCTTTTTTTGACATGAACTCCTTATTGTTATATGTGTTGTTAAGACAACATTTCAGCCAATCAATTCAACAGCCTTCTCCAGGTGAACTATCCAAATGTGTTGATGGTAAACAGAATTTTTTCTCCAATGGGAGCAACACTTCTAACGTTTAACAACACAAAAAACAAGAAGGAATTAAATCGTCTGGCTAAGTCCCTGAATCTAAATGACTCTCTTCAAAACTACAGTGTCATTGAAATTCAAGAACTTTTGGAGATAAAACACGAGTGAACACATATATCTCTACCAACTTCTGGCAGAGATTAATAATTATTGCAAGATGGTGATTATCAGGGACTCAAATGAATAAAAATAATGGCTCATCCGAATATTCTACCATCAACTGAAAAATAGGAGATTGTCTATGTTAACCTGCTGGCTGCCATTTGCACAATAACTCATTTTAACATGTCATCTGCACAGAGCCACAGACAAGATCACTTGTCTTAGCAAGTCATCCGTACAGTGTTACGGACAATATAAATTGGCTTACAATAGCATGTTAATCTTTCGCAAGATGGCAAAAGCTCACTTGAAAGTGTAAAGTATGTTTAGAAAATGCAAAAGTGCGAGAAAGTAGATACAAATGTACTGAATGTAAGGGGGACTTATATATATAGTTCCATGTTTTGAGATATTTCATATTCATTTAAATTATTAAAATATTCCATTTTAATGCATTTATGTATATAATACATTTATTGAATCAACACAGGCATGAGCCCCGACCAAACATAAAACATGGTGGTTTGGTATTCTTCCCTTTTCACTTGTCTGTTTCTTTGTGTCGGTGCTCCTGGTCACATTTTTGGCATAAAGCCTTGAAAATTCACACGTATAATCCTGTAGCGACCCTCTAAAAATTTTTGAAGTGTTTTTTTTTTAAATTCGTCTTCTTTCACTTGTTTTCAGAGGAGTCCTCAATTTATAATACGATCCATCATGAAATGGATACATATTTCACCACCACCATAATGTGGCATCACGTTGTTTAAGTGTTTGTGGAAAAGCTTGGTTGGAATGAGAGAGTGAGTAAGTATAGGTTTCAATTCTTAATTTTTCTTACATCAACAAGCCGTGTATTGTTCTAAGTAACCATGTATCACTGAAGAGTCGGGTTGGGGTAGGTGGGTTAGTAAAGTCAAGGGTGACAGAGAGATAAGCTTACATAGTGGGGGTGTATAGTGACAAAAATGAAGCAACTAGGCTCAGGTGATTCATTTTTAGGCAAAGGTGGCAATATTAGACATTCAGTTGTTCATGTTAATTGATTTGTATGAAAATAAAACCGTTTTGAACATACAATGAAGACTTTCTATTTTCATCAATTTTTTATGGAAAAAACCTGGCACAGGTTAAAAAATATTCTTGGCAGCAAACAGGTTTGAAATTTTATAAAATTTGTTTCAAGAAAAATACTATACAAGAAACTTTTAATTTGGTTAAAGCTTTGATGTTGTCTTAAAATCTTAAAATCATAACAAGAAATAAAAAAACAAATAAAAATGATGAAAAAGAAAAATTGGGAAAGAATGAAAAAATGAATATCGTTTTTTTTAAAGAAAAAACGAATGGTCAAGAGAGAAGAAAACAAATGGTCAAGAGAGAAGAAAACAAATGGTCAAGAGAGAAGAAAACAAATGGTCAAGGGAGAAAAAAACAAATGGTCAAGAGAGAAAAAAAACAAATGGTCAAGAGAGAAAAAAAACAAATGGTCAAGAGAGAAAAAAAACAAATGGTCAAGAGAGAAAAAAAACAAATGGTCAAGAGAGAAAAAAAACAAATGGTCAAGAGAGAAAAAAAACAAATGGTCAAGAGAGAAAAAAAAAAAAGTTAAGTTTAACAAGTTGGCCATTAAAAATTGATCCAAAGAATTGGGGCCATTTTCACCAATCACAGCTAAACAAGCAAATATTTGTTGTAGTTTAACCTTAGGAAGATTAAAATTTGTTACTTTTTACCTTCATCTTAATTTACAACAAAACTCAGGCTGGATTCCTTTCAGCAGTGAGTAAATAAATCATTAGTCTAGATCTAAATAAAGAATAAGTTCCAGGTGAGAATCAAACTTACAATGCTCTATATCGGATGATGAATGTGAATAATAGCAAAAAATTGATAATAATGATTAAAAATACTTCATCTAAAATAATAAATAAAAATCAAATTAATCTATTTACCCGAGTTAATTGAGATCTTGAATATAATTTTTGTGGCAAAAATGCAGTAATATATTATTATTTTTTTCAACACTTGAATATAATATTATCCCCCAATTTTAACCCCGACTTTTTATATTAAATATCTCACACTGCACACAAGTAAATATGGTGATATTTTGATGAGAACAGTCCCAATCATCTGATCATTTTTTGACAACCAACTCTTCAAACTTTGTCAAAAACTTATTAACTTACTGTATTTGCTGGCATATAAGATGTATATTTGAATAAGCAAAAACATTATACATATATTACAATGCATTCAATGTGCTGGTGTTATGACTAGGGAACCATCTAATTTCAACATCTGTAGGGCTAAGATAATTTGCAGAGGGTGCTAGTCCTCTAAATTCCATTGTAAATCACAGGTTTCACATGCCAAAAATAACAGTAAGTTTGAGGGAGAACAGTCTTGGAGGTTCAAGTTGTCTGAACTTTTTTAGATGAAGCCTTGGCTAGATTCTTTCCATCTTTATTGTTGCTTGAATAAAGATGGAAAAAAAAATCTTGAATTCTTTTTTTAAACAGTTAATTAAAACTTGCAGCTGACAAAAATATCCGAATCAACTCTTCCCTCTGGGAAATGTGTGTGGAAGAATTGTGCGCATTTAGTGTAGTTGTGTTGGTTTAAATATGGCAGGAGGGTGTCGTGAAGGGTCGAATAGTAAGCTATGTGCGTAGGTTGTTTGTGTGCAGGTAGTTGACTGTACTCAGCATCCAGCCATTTGATGGGGTCTTGGAAAAACTGTTCAGCTTCATCGATATAATTCACATCCTGTTTCAAATTCGGTTCGCATGTCAGGAACCGCATTCGGATAAAACGGTGCAGGTAACTGGCAAAGAGAAAAGAAATCACAAGGATCAGATTGTTTGCAAGACAACGAGATTATTGACAAGACTGGTTGCTTCAGGATCAAACTTGTTCCTGAACACAACTATTTCAGCCACTAAGCCAAATTTTCAAAAAAACAAAATTGTTTTTCCCTCTAATAATTGAGGGGAGTGTGTGCGTAAAATTTCAAGTTTCTATTATGGACAGTGAGGATTGAGAAGAGTAGAGAAGAAAAGAAAAAGTAAAAGAATTGACAAGTACTGGATATTTTCAAAAATTTATCACTCAGATATACACAGGCTCTTTTCATTCTAATCAATAAATACATTTTTTACAAAACAATAAACGTCTATAATTCTTTCTTTGTTGTTTATGGAATACAAAAAGTGACAAAAATCATTTTCAGTCGGAATAGAAATGCAGCCAGTCTTGTTCAAGATTTCATTTTATAGATGTGAAAAAAAGAGGACGTTGTCTCCCTTACCTGTAATAAGGTGTCGAGTGGCAGGGCATTAGGAAAAGGACTCTTGCGGGTCTGTTAATATCTTCATCGTGCAGGTATTTCATGATTGTCACACTGCCTCTCTGATGGACGAGGCTGAAGTAAAGTGCCACAGGTACATTCGTTACAACCAGGATGATCAACATGATGTACGCCTTTGATAAACGAGATTTGTGCTTATCATCTGCCTTTACCTGGCTTCGGCCAGAAGGTTGGCGCACGTTGTCACTGGCCAAAGCCCTTTCTCTCTCATCGTTGGCCGATTCTTCTGGCTGACACAAAGAGTGGAAGTAGACGCCACAATAATGCATGGACAGAGGAACTATGGGTAATAGGAAGCGGAACTCTTTATGACTGAGAAAACTGGAAAAGAGAGAAGAAAGTACAGTTTGAGAAAACACATTATTTGTAATAATAACTATTTCTGGCCAATCTAAACAATATTTCAACCAAAAGGCAGGCTATAACAAGTTAGTTTTCTCAAACTAAAACTGGAAGCAATATCTGTAGTTTGCATAAATGAATCACTGTAGCCCACCAATGTACCAGAACTGATTATCTATTAAAATAGATCTTTATCTGAAATTATCTTTAAAAAAAATTATAACATTTGGGTTTGATTGGTCCAAATGACCAGGAGACACCAAAAAGCACTTGGAAAAAAAAACACCAACACTTTTAGATGGTTCCTGGTTTTGTATTAATGCAAATTTTCAAGGTTATAACCCCCAAAATGTGACCAAGAGCTCCTGGAGACAGACGCAGAGAGAAGAATCTGTAGCCTACTTGGCTGGTTAGTCACATGATTTATGGGTCTAAGATCATTCAATAATCCTAGAATTACTGTATGTGTGAGAGTCAACTACAAAATAGCTTTCAGCTACCTACAGCAAAAACACTGCTACTAGTTGGCAAAGTTCCCCTTAATTTTTAGTAATCAGAACATGTCCCCCAAAAAACTGAGGACTATCATTCACTGTGGATATCGGTCTTTATTGTTGTCACTTTTTTATCAATTGAATAACTTTGTTATTCCTGGATATATTTCAATGAAATTTTGTATATAGACTTGTGGGGAGATTTTACTCTGGACATTTTGTTAGTTTACATTTTATAAGCATTGATATTGTTTTTGTTTACAATTCAGAAAATTGTTTGAATACCAATTTTGCTAAAATTTAGCTACAAAGTTAACAAAAAACCCAGGAATTGAAAAATAAGAAGTTACAGTCAATCCAATTGTTTGTTTACATTTTATATGCAAATAACCATATGTCAATATGCAAAAAAATATTGAATTTTGGAATTGCTAAACAGATTAGAAAGAAAATGGTTATATAAGTTCTTGGGGACCTAATTACTAAAAATGTACATTTTCAAGAATTTTTGATAAACACAGAAAATTATTTTTTCAAATCTGATACCTCGGAGTTAACTCCTAATGAACAATTAATTGCCTTTTCCTGCCAGGGGACCATTATACTTTTCGAGATTTTTTTTTCCTGTGAAAAAAAGTATGTGTGCCAACCTTCCAGCAACTTTCACATCACAACAATACGAAAAGATAAGTCCAGTTCCTGAATAACACATAAATATTTCTTTCAGCTGAACATACATGACCTGATGAGTTTTCTCTGACACAGTTTCCATTATTATATTATGGCATTCAACTTCAAACAAACTTGCATTTCCTTTGTGTACCACACCCTTTACGGCTTTTGAATTGAAGTGGGTGAGTCAACATTTTTCTCCAATAAATGCTCACTCAGTTCTCTTTAGTATTTGAAACTGATATTTGGAAAGTTTATAATATGAACACTATCCATCAAATATGGCTGCAGCTGCCAGGCTATGGGGATTCATTTCTAGGCAGAGCTGGCAATATTATATTTATAAGTTTGATTATTTGTTACTAAATTACCTGTAGTTACAATAATTTCTTTTGTGCACTGGTGGCAAAATGTATATGCTTGCATATGCACACAGCTTAGAGGAAACTAATAAGAGAGAGGTATAAGAGATAAATAGCTTACCTGTAGATTAGAATTGTCCATAGAATAAGCACCAAAAGGACTTTGTTCTTTGCCTTGACAACACCGAGGATGAAAGGCATGAGATGCAATGCCATGACAACAGGGTAGCCTTGTAAGAAATACCAGTGCCATGGATGGGAACCATAGAAAGCCCCCTGGTCAGACATGACATTAAAATGGAAAAAGTTGTAATGCACGAGGACCAGTCGGCCATAACCAACAAAGTCGACAAGGATGGACAGCAAAAGGGAGGTTCCTCTGTGAAGATAAGATGGAAACATTACAAAGAAAGATCTTAAGGAATTTACAACTCATATCTTCATCTTTTCCAATAGATCACTTATGAAACAGGTCTGGTTAGTCTATCAATAGAAACAATCATAAGATTTGGTAGTATGGCATGTTTGGGGTGATCAATGAACAAGTTACTTCTCTCATCTTTTGTAAGGCAGTTATTACTAAAGAAGTCTGACATTTCAAAAAGCAAATCAGTCACAAACTGGGATCAATTTAGCACAAACTTACATTGAACACCCCCCTCCCTAAAAAACGTTTTTACAAAAAGTAAATATTGAAATTTTCAGCCCTCTAACTCCATTAGTGCAGCCTGTATGCATAATACATGCATACATAGACCAACCTGAAAACTGAAGAAACCTATGTTGATACTTTTGGTTGATGGTATCTAATTTGATTTTGCTTCATTTAAAGCCGCACTCTTCAACCTGGGAGATTTGTTGAGTCCCATTGAATATTCAATGCCAATTATAAAGTTAATTTAAAATGAATTTGATAGAAATTGTGATTTACCAAATCTATTTGAGTTCAATGCGAGAAATTTTGTATCAGAATGTAAAGCCAAGATGTGACATTTTCATTATACAGGAGTTAAAGTTTTATGACATTTAGGAAAACAAAAGCTTCAAAAGATAGTATTTTGCTTACACTCTGCTTCATACTGTTACGGACAAGGTAGAAAATAGAAAAAAACAATGAAAAAAAACAAACATATCAGAACTCTTTCAATACAAGGATTTATAAAAAAAAAATATTGTATTGTAACCAGAGCAAAAAAAACTGAGATGATGGAACCTAAATAATTAGTCTTATTCATAACAGCATGATGCTGAACATTATCTTCTGAAACTTGTTTTTCAACATTATTCTTGATGAAGCCAAACAGGCATAACATGAAGAATTTTCCCTGAGTGTCATAATACTTATATACAGTCAGATTTCATATCCAAATACACATTATACACAAGTAGAATATTTTAGTATTTTTGCTCACTTGCATAAACATAGTAACAGTTGCATATAATTGTCCCACTTAAAAATGGCTTCTATCATAAACAATCAACCTGCATATTGTAATATTTTGTAGTTGGACATCAGACAGTAAATATCACAGTAACAAACTGGTATTTAAATGTAGTTAATTGAGAGTAGAGGACATAATCAGGTCATGTGATTTATATATATATATGGTTGAGTGGCTTTGGTCATGAAAACTTTTTAAAAATGACCTGCAAGCCACAGTGAGTCAAAAGTGTTAGTGAATGCCAAAATAGCCAAAAGGTTGAGTTAAAATCATTCTTGCCTTTCCTGCAGTCATGGTCAGACCATTTTCAACCTTTTTACCCAGGAAAAACCATTGAAATAATTTCCCTGTTTCAAGGAACCCCTGCAATCTACACTACTATATTATTCTTGTATATTATTTTTTATCACTATCTCTAATGGAATCCAAAAGTTCAAGAGAAAACCCAAGTTGAGACAATCTGCTCTAAATTAGGAGTATTTCAATGTCATTGTACGGTAATTACCTCTGACAATGAAGTTGGAAAGGTATATGTATTCAGTTGCTTCTTTCCATTTGTCTGTCCACAAGATATTGCAATAGATTCCAATGAAATTAAGAAGGGTGGGGAATGGAGTATGAAAAAGATGATTAAATTTGAGGGCGGATTCAGGGATTCTTTTTTGAATAATTAATTTTTTCATGGTTTTTTTTTTCCCCATATATTTATGTATACACTCATGTATCAGAAAGTTCTCAATCATTGAGAACTTTCAGAGATATCGATTTAATTATTTCTTGTTTGAGTCAATGACATTTTGTGGAAGGGTGGACAATGTGCTCAAGAAAAAATAGTTGCGTAATCATCTCCCTTCCATCATTATTTGTCCATACCACATAATATCTCAAAAAGTTTGCAACAGATTCCAATTAAATCTTGTGGAAAGATGGACTTTTGGTTTCAAAAGTGATCAAATCTTGGGTTGAATCCATGCACAATTACTTCCCCTGACAATAGTGTTTGCAGAGGTATGCGCTCTCTGAGCAATTTCTAGTTGACAATAAAATGCTTACAATACGAGTAATTAGAGAACAGGAAACCTTGGTGATACTCACATTGCAAAACAATAATGGAGAAAAAGTCTGAGAGAAAACTGTCTTTGGATGTGCCAGCCACACATCAGAATCCACGTGATAGCAGCCGTTGGACGCACAATCACAGAGATACCAGCCAGTAAAAGAAACTTAAGGCTGGCATTTTTACCACTGAAAAAGAAAAAAATATAGATTATATAAAGAAAATATATAAATTAAAATAGGGTAGGAAAGATGATTAAACTAATCAGAGTTGTATTTTATCACCAACTGTATTGAACCTGGTAAATACAGTCACAATTTTTTTTTCTTTCCTGCCCACTGACTTTACCACAACTCTATCACACTCATTACTTGTATTAACAAATTAAATATCTCTGGCAGAAGGCAAAAAAATTTGATGGATTTTTTTTTAATTATTGCTGGCCACAGACTTTCCTATAACTTTATTCATAATGTATGTTGATCCTCATGTTCACTGCCAATTTGAATCATGCAAATAATGCACACATTTTATTCCCTAGTCTACGGCAACAACTTGAATGGCCGCCAAACTCTTCAAACACAGCATCAATAAAATGGACTTCGAAAACAGGAGAGATCCACTACTAATTAAAAATATTCAAGCTAACAGAGTTATCTTTCTTTGTACATAATATATTGACATTTATCACAGTCATTACTGTGTATTAACAAGCTAAATATCTCTGGCAGTAGGGAAAAAAGATTTGATGGAACGTAATCGAAATAATTGACAGGGAATAGCATGGGAGGATAAGAAGGTTGAATGAATCACCAGTATTACACATTAATGGAATCACCTATATTACCCGTGGCAGAGAATGGAATCACCTGCATGGCTCAAATTACTAAGAATCAGTTGAGTCATCATTTCCTCTTTGTTATTCACCATTTTCTGAAAAAGAGACTCTCACTTTCTCTACAGATTGTGCACGTGAAGAAGACTGTAGAATGAATCTGCAGAAATGTGGTAACCACAAAACGAATCCAATAGCCTGAATAACTCTTAGAATGACACGTCTGGTCAGATACTCAATAGAAATCATGTAACCAACATCTTTTGGCAGCAAGCCATGTTGAGGGTGATCAATTCAAAAATTGGGAAAAAGGGGTGATCAATGAATAAGTTACTCCTCTCATCCTTTGTTGTATAGTGATCACTAAAAAAGTCTGAATTTAAAAAAAAACAAGTGTGAATGCTGCCAAAAATACAACTAGAAGGTTCAATTTAGCATAAACTTACATTGTAAATTGAACCCCCACTGAAACCCTATTGAAAGGATGGTAATAAAAAAAGTTTTTTCTAGACATAATAAGAAGTCAATTTTTGAATTTTTAGCATTTTAGCTGTGTGCATGATACATAAATAGCAAGCCAGCCAGCTGCACCAACATAAAAACTAAAGAGACCTATAGTGAATCAAAGAAGGGATTCACAACCACAATCAAGCACTTATAATAATGAAATGATTGGCAAACTAAGACTGCAAGTCATTTACAGTGAATCTAGCCATCACTGAGTCCTCTCCAACTACAGCCTTGTGCCAGGTTAAATGAAACTTAGTAAAAACAGTGGATTCAAATTTTCAGCCCTTTAGGACTACATATGGACCAATATGGACCAAAAGCATACCAAAAGTCCCTTTCACAATTACTTATTCTTCCTTTTCAAAAATCTTACATACAACTTGAGCCACAAGCTAAAAATACTTGAAAGTTCTGTGAATTGAAAAATATATTTTTTAGAATTTCTTTCATTTTATTTTTTTTTAAATCTTATTTCAGTAGCACTGCTGCCTGGTCCAAATGAATGGTGCATTGATCATAATAAACAGATACACTTTAGTGATGATTATGTCTGAATCAGTTCTTACAAGATTGGTCGTATCATATGGCTGGTCCTGATAACCAATGATCACAATTATTGGAATCCACTGTATTTATGAATGTAGGTATTGCAGATTTTACAAGTGCGCAAATGTATGCCATGTTGTGCCAGTCTCCTAAGTGGGGAGGGCCTCTTTTTATCACCCTTTCTACTCACTTCTCTCTCCAACTTTAACAGTTCTGACCATTCCCACAATCTAACCCATTTTTCCTCATCCCTTCCCTCTATTCATCTCTACTCTTACTTTCCCCCTTTGAAATGAAACTCTTTGGAACTGGTAAACAACGATTCTTACACAGATTTAGAGGCTGGCCATGGGTAATAATAAAGTGCAATGATAGTCAGGGCCGTCTCAGCTCCATTGGTGAGTGTCCGAGTATAGGTGTAAAAAGTGAACCATGACAGAACCTGACAGACCAGGGTCCACTGGGCGACGCCCTTGCTACTTAAACGTGATGATAATTTGTACAAATACAAATCCCCAGTAGCTGCAAGAATCCCTTGTAGAATTCTGGGCACTTTGATCTGGAATAGAAAAAAAAATTCAATTTTTAGATAAACATGTCTGGTTAGTCACTCAAATAGAAACTATGATCAACTTTTGGCAGCATGCTGTGCTGGGGTGATCAATTAAAAAATTATAAAAGAAGGGAGATCAAAGAATAAGTTACTTCTCCCACCTCTCACCTCACAAGTAGTCATCATGAAGAAAGTCTGAATATCAAAAAATCGGGCATGAATGTTTCAAGACACAAACTAAGGGACCAATTTAGCAAAGACTTACATTGGAAATTGAACCCCCCACCAAAAATTATCTAGGAGAGAAATTCAAATAAAAATATTTCTTCGACATGATAAGGAGTGAATGCTCAGATGTACAGCCCTCCAGCAGTCTGTACGCATGATACATAAATAGCCAGTCAACTTAAAAACTGAAGAAAGCTATGGTGACAGTTTTGGTTGATGGTTTCACAAAATGAGTTTAATTTTAGATACAGTTTTTACCACTTCAAATACAGCTTTCTGCACATTTTGAATCTGCTTCCATTATTTTGTGAATGTGCCACTAGAATTCTTCGATTCAGTTTCTAACAACAGTTTAAACCATAATTTAACAGTTTATAAACCAACTCGTTGAACCAAAAATGAAAAAACCCGACTGCCGTTTGAAACTGAATTGAAAAAATATGCATTCAATATCGCTCAATATTTATTTTAGCATAAAATCATACCTGTATTTATTTGGTTTTCTGAATATTTTGAATCAATTCATATGTAGCAAATTAAAAAGCATAAGCAAATACGAATAATTTCATTTGTTGTAATATAATTTATATTATACAAATTATATTATAAACATATTGCTCTATGAACTTTTTCATTCTAATAGGTGAAGTATTGTAAATCATTATCATTTTTTGTAATTATTCACCATCTTAATTGTTGTTGCTTTTTATTGCAACTAAATTCGGGCTGCAGTAAAATACTTCACTTCTGAGACCATCATTGATGTGTTGTCAAAAATTTGAGAATCAAAGGGGAGTAACTTTTACCAAAAAATCAAGAAGAAAAGAAATGATTTATTTGGTGCATTGATATTTCTTCATCATTCATTTCTATTTTGTGTGTAGCATTGAAATTTTGCAGCACAGAATAATTTCTTATGCACGGCAACACAACATAGAGCAAACATGGGTTGAAAAATTTTCTTCTTTCTTTTACTTCTACCAACGAAGTTGGAAGAGGTATATGTATTCACTCGTTCTGTCTGTCTGTTCACTCAACATTTCAATGAATTTCAATGACAAAACAAAATTTGTCACCGTAACCTCCCCTGAATCATAGCCGTATATGAAATGATTTTCCATCAGTTTTCAGTTGGTGTATTATGTTAGCAGAGGGATGTTGAATGCTTTTTAGTTTTGCAATCTAACATTCTTTCAAATGTCCTTCCCAAGAGAAAGATAGATACTTGTAACAAACATTTTTTTCCATGCATATCAAACATCGAGGATGTTGGCTATATGATAATTATATAACCACGAATAGAAACCAATGAAAGAACAAGTTTCAAGTCAACCAGCAAAATAATATTTCAACTTATGCCCTGAATTGATAAACATAATTTACTTTCTGTTTCCCAGGTGTGTTTTATTTACATAAAAAAGAACAACGTTCATGAAGCTTAAAAAGCACGCCTGAAAAGTGAGGATATTGTTAAGACCCCATTTTATGCAGCCTCAAAATATTCCTGTAAATACAAATTTGAAAATTTTCTCAGGGGCTCACTGCACTCCGAATCTCCAGCTGTATTGGCTAACTGTGCTTGCCGGAATCATTACCTTAATTAATTTCAGGTGCTTGCTCAGGCTGCTTTGAGCTCTCAACTGACCCCTTGCTTGTATGTCAATATATTTAAAGATTTCTCGGTTGAAACTCTTTAATAATAGTGAGGACTAAACGAAACATCAATTTTACATATGCTGTCATTTTTAAAGGTATGGTTACACCAGGTCTAAAATATTATTCAAAAACTTATCAGAAATTCCAATTCATAAAGGAATGGTTTGGCATATTCTTGCAAAATAATCCTAAAAGAAAGTAAATAACTCATTCAGATCTGGATTTTTTAAAGGTTACAAAGCAAGGACAGAATGGAGAGATTTGAATTTTCTCATTTTCTAAGAAACCCTAGGAAGTCACATATCATTTTGGAGGTTATAAGACATGGATTTTATTCATGACAAATAAAACGGTCATGTGACTAATTTATACATTGAAAATTTACATAAAATATAAAGTGCATATATATGGCTTCCCAGCCTGGATGAATTAAGCTCATTCTTACCAGAAGAATCCGATAATCAAGTCGGAAAAGATCGAGAAATTTGAAGAGAATAATGAAGACAGAAGGGTAGAGGTAACCTCTGAGTCCGTTCTTCCATTCCCAGGTTTTGTAGCCATAACTGACAAAAGAGAGAAACATTTTGGTCATTTGGAAAGAAGTTCTCTGCAAAACATCTTCAGGTTAGATACTTTTTTTACAAAATAATACAAAATAAAATGAATTGAATCACCATAGCCTTACCCAACCAACCAGCCAAGTGGGCGACAGATTCTTTTTTCTCAGCTCATCTGTGTCTCTAGACACTCTTGATCACAGTTTACGTTTTGGGGGCTACAACCTTGAAAATTTGCATGAGTACCCAACTAAGCGCAACCTAAAAATGCTTTTTTTTAGATTTTCAAAAAAAGTGCTTTTCAGGATCTCTCTGGTCATTTTGGACTAACATTGCTCAAATCTTGTATTGGTATTTTTGGGGGGACAATTTTAGATAAAAGATCAATGTTTTTCAGACAATTTTAGATAAAAGATCAATTTTTTTCAGACAATTTTAGATAAAAGATCAATTTTTTCAGATAATTTTAGATAAAAGATCAATGTTTTTCAGATAATTTTAGATAAAAGATCAATGTTTTTCAGATAATTTTAGATAAGAGATCTTCTTTCCCAAAAAATTACCTATGGTATACACTCAAGCTATGATGATTCATTTAGGTACAGATATTTCCCTTAATGTTTAGATAACTTCTTTTTGGTGTATACTTTAGTTAAGATGAGCAACACATAGATTACATCATCTTGGCTCTCGGGCTTTTTGCCGAATGATGCTCCACTGAGAACGAGTTAGCTGAGAGATATTTTGTCAGTCGAACACTTCGCTGAAATGATCTTTTTGTCGGGTAGTATATATATATTTTTTTTTTTTTTTTACTTACGAATCTGCACGTTTATTGTCTCAAAATGTTCATATTTAATAGTGCAGAAAAGAAAGAAATTTAAACACATTGATTTTTTTTTAAATTCATGTTATTTTTTTTTTTATTCCATTTTGGTCTTTTTTTGCGAAAGGATGTTGTTGTCTTCATCCATTTAGCATTGACAGGTTAAAAATTTCTAAAACTGAAAAACATTAAAATTCTCAAAAATAATCAAATTTTACATCTTGAACAACATTTGAAGAAAAGGGTGATTACATAAAACAATTATCACAACTCAAAATCTTGTGAATAATTAGAATATTTGGCGACACTCTGTTTTAAAAACAGAGTTAATTAGAATTTTTAAAATTTTGTTCTTCAGTTTTTCTTGGCAAAAAAAAGCAAATTTTTGTCTAAAGAAACGAAGAACAAACATTCATTGGTTAATTAAGAATGGAAATTAGTCAACGTTAAGTTTATTTACTTTTATTATTGGTCAGACATTAGTATCTATTGACAGTTTTGGTAATAGTTTCTGATAAATTGAGCCTCAGAAATTTGATTTGTGGAAAATAAATTGATCAAATGATTAATTGATTGGATTGAGAAAAAAATAGAAATATAATGAAAATTATGTTCGTTTACCACAACAGGCATCCGCAACGTTTCCAATGAAAATGTTTTTCATCTAAATTCAGATTTTTTTGGTTGTGTTAAGATACAAGATATCGTTTTTAATGTTGGATGTAGATTTAGATTTATTGTTTTAAACTGCTTCTTCACTTTACGTCATTTCAGCATACAAAAGTTTTCATCGGAACATTTTATTTTTCAAATGGCGGGAAACTTAGAACAAAATAGACATAACAGTTCATATCACAAATTTATATGGTAAATTTATAAAAAAAAAAAAAAAAAAAAAAATGGAAAAAAAACTCACCCGAACACGTACGAATGTGCAATTTCGAGCGACTGCCAATATTCATCCGGGACGTACTGTGTTTGAATCATGAATGCATTGACAAAGCGGAATGCGATCAATCCCATGAACAACGCTTTCTCATTGGAGAATAAAGGCTTCAATCTTGACGTCTTCCCTAGGATGTGTTTATGAAACAAATAACATTCGGTGTCTTCATCACGGACAGCTTTACTGTCCTGGCCAGATTTCAGACCTGAACGATTCAGCCGTTGTGTGGTTGTGAAAGACGAGCTATGAGTTTGACTTCCCATGACTGTCCTGAAAATATAAAGGATAAGTCTGGTTAGTCACTCAATAGAAAAAAACTAAGCAGCCAATTTAGCAAAAAACGTATATTACTTTAATTAGTGCCGTTAATTTGTTCCAAAATTTTCCATACCATTCAAAAATGTGCGATTTAAGATCTCACAATCTAATGAGTTTTTAAGCTTATTACTTAGCTATTTTAATTTGTATAGTAATATTATAATGCATTATATCAGAACTGCACTATTCAAGGTATTCCCGTATTAAATGAAAACCTGACAAAAAGTAATGGGTGACAGTATTACAATTTTTTACCCTCTTATCATTCTCACTTGGGGAAAAGTGTTTACATGGCCTCATATTCTAATCAGACATTGTCAAGTATTGATGCATAATCATTACGATTATTAAGAAATGCTTCTTTCAGATGAATCTGTAAATAGACTTCATTCTTCTGCATTGTAATCTGTGCCAAGTTTCTACACCAATAGGTCACTTAAATCAGTGCAACAAAAAGAGGATCCATCTTTCTTGAAATATGCTGCAAAAGTGAGACCCTAAAAGTTGTGCAGTATCTTTCTCCCAAGAGCATGGCTGTAGCTCATTGCTTGAATAGGGGACAAATTCTTCATCAACCACTGCATTTTCTTCCACTGAATGAGTTTCGAGATAATCAAGATTAATTGGTGCTGTAGGGATTTGGAGATCAGATCCAAGTCATAGAAGTTTTGTTGCTGATGGAAGATTAGGATAAACAATTCCGATCTGATTCTTTGTTATTCTGTAAGAACAAAAATAGCAATTGGGTAATCTAATCTTTAGGTTCCCTCTACATATTGGAATACCAAAAGCATGAGATTTCTTTCTAACTTAAACTCATTGTCTCAGTTCCTCAACACAAACAGAGTAGACACCGTGAGGGTCCAATTTTTGTTCTAGTCTCCTAATTTTATTGCAAAGTAGACGTCACATTCTTTTTCTTTTTAAACAAAATCTTCGTTTTGCTCTGTAAGTTTCTCACGAACGTAGCAAAATGATCAGGATTTCTCACACAACCTCTGGATACCATTGTATGATATTTTTTTTTAAGTGTACAGCAATATTTTGATTGATCTGTATAGAAAAAGTATCAATCAAGATCATTGTCTCTTCAATAAAACAACGCTCTCTTCGGGTAAATATCTCTGTGATAGAAACAAAGCACTCCACTGGAAGTTGAAAGGACAATTATCAACCTAGTTCTACTGAGATATACTTTCACCGCTCAAAAAATTGTATCAGTGGTGGTGAGGGAACCTTAAGCTAAACGTATTCAACCGTATTATAGTTTATTAATAAAATAACTCGTTTTGATTTAAACATTGGCATTGAAATAAATTAATCATATAGTGCAAAATCATGCGAAAATCTGAAATTGAAAAGTAGAAAAATAAACGTATTTTATGAAAAAAATATTAAACGACGAAGAAAAACGATTCTCATTTTTTTTTTTTTTTTTCAATTTAGCATCTCAAAATAAATGAAAATAACCAAAACAAATTTTCAGTGTATATGCGTAGCGTGAAATTCTGAAAAAAAAACTGATTTACAACTGAAAAATGTGATTTTCTGGAAAATACTATGCAATGGAGAAAAACGGTTTCCATTTTTTAATTCAGCGAAAAAAAAAATCGTCTAGAATAATCAAAAACAATTAATACCTGTGCTTACCTGTCAATTATTCAAAAAACAAATGGCGCCTCAGCAGATACTGTTGTCGCTGTCCTCGTTTTGTTTTGTTTTTTTAAACAGCAGCAGGAATTTCGACTGAACTCCCAGGATGCAGATCCAAGGATTAGGAATGAATGAACGACTGATCAAATCATCTGAGGATGTTAACGATGAGGAGACTAAAGATGGGGGACATGTCCAGACTCGCTTCACGGTCAATAGATAGGAGGAAATATTGCTGTAATGTAGTCTAGTCGCTAGAGAGTAATAAAATAAATAAGGTATTTTCATCGACCGAGCCTATATCTTCTACTGCGATTGTCACCTTTTCCGCGTTAAACTTCTCTGCTCTGTGAGTTCGCCTGGGGATCACACAGGAAGGCACGTTTTATCTACAAATTTTGAATTTTCCTGATCAGTTTTTCACTTCTTTTTTTTTACCTTATCTGAGAACTTATTTTTCAAAAAGTTCAAATGAAAGCAGAAAACTTGGCAATATAAAATATTATTTTATTAAATTCAATCACAAAGGATATAAGTTAGGTTTAGCGTAAAAGTGTTGAAGTTATGAGTCGATAATGGAAATGAAAGTAGCAAATTTATCATCACAATATTAGTTGAAGTTTCGCCATTGAAAAAATAGTTTACTCAACGTCGTATTTAGAAAATTAATGCGGAAAAGGTGACAATCACTATTTCGATTAACAAGGATTGTAAGGCTGTAACAGTATATCGAGTATATGTGAACTCAAGTATTCTGTGGGTCCAGTTACGAGGTGGGTATATCGGTAGGAAGATTGTTGTGCAGATGAAAATAGCATGACAAGCCAAAATCCGTTCCTTTGTGTAAACATATGCTAAGATAAGGAGAAAACTCGTTTGAAAAGGTTAAAGTTGAATATTGCAAACCTCACAGGTTTCATTCAAGTTCTGTAACATTATAGATTATTTTCTATTTTCATCAATAAATGAGACTCTAAGATAAAGAAAAATTAATTGTGTCCACAACTCACCTTTCCGTCTTTTCTCGTCCGACGCCTTGGAGATTATGACGCTTTCTTTCACTTTATTTAATTTCAGAATACAGAAGAGCTTCTTACGGTGTTAGGTCAGATATTTTCCTTTCAAATAGTATTCCATTCAATAATCAGAAACTGCGCAAAATATACCGTACGTTTAGCGATTGTTTCTCAGTTGTCAGTTAGTGTATGGTAATTATAATTCAAGTGTTAGAAATACCAGGGCCACCTATAATCACAGACATCTGCACGACGAAAAATGAATATCATTCAAACCCGAAGTAAAAAGTCCTACTCCATCATGTTTCACATCGATGACTGTTGAGGTGTTGACCCGGAAGATCCAAGAGTTTCGGGGCCTCCATCGTCTGCCCGGGCAAAGCACCTTTGAATTTCTTTTTTAAATATCTAGTTTGCGAAATATTATTAATGAAAAACCCAAATAACCCCAAGCAATCGTAAATTAACCTTGGAACAAAACATTTTTCATCTAACTGGAGTTAAGTAAAAGTTGTCCTACTTCCGTCTTCTTATATATATGTCTTAAAATATATTTATTGGTTCTGTTGGAAATTTCCCAAAAATACATATATTGTTTTATCAGTATTGCCCAACTTCTGCCCAAGTCCGAAGCTGAGTTTGTTTTCTATCGTAACAACAACATGAAGAACAATCTTCATCAAATTAAGCTACGTAAACTCTCCACTGTTTGTCTGTCCCGTCACGTTAAAGCAAACCAATGTATAAAATCAATGTTCCCCTACTATGATCTTAAATCAAGACCAAATAATCGGTAGGTGGTCCTTTTACCGACTGAGCCAAATTCACAAGTCTCACAAATGATCAATATAATTATGCAAAAGATACGCAAGGGCTTATTTCATTCTAACAAATATACAGTTATACTTTTTTTTTTTAAGTTTATTTTTTTATTTATGATATATACAATACAAAAGTTGCAGTAATAATCTTCAGTCTGATAAGTAGGAGTGGGGCTTGACCCAACAGCATCCAGGCCTGCTTAATTTTATTTTTGTTTCAGTATGCATATTTTTTCTTGGCTGTTGTCCTCATCTCAATATTGAAAAAAAAATGAATTGGCATGACTGAACATATTCGATTCACTTACAGAATTTTAACGATAGAACTTTTAGATGATCTATAATTTATTAATGAAAGAGAAAATTACTTTTGGTCTTGATTCTTATTGATGAGGAGTCATCAATATGCAAGCTGCTGTCTTCATCTCGGTTAATCTTTTGAAAACATTGTTTCGGCCGTTGTATACACCTCAAATTTTTCTTTTGTAATATAGAACGAAGTTACCTCCCTTATGTTAAGGATGTTGAAGTTATGTCCCTTTATTCGATCTCTCTCTCTCTCTCTCTCTCTCTCTCTCTCTCTCTCTCTCTCTCTCTCTCTCTCTCTCTCTCTCTCTCTGTCTCTCTCTCTCTGGTTCTGATTTGTCAGAAATATTTATTTGAAAGTGAAAACTCGCCATCAGAATCAATTATTGAACAAAAAATTCAATCGAAGAAAAGATACGGTCAGAATGAATTCTATTCACGCTATCGCTGGCGTTTTCCATTGGAAAATGTATAGAAATTTAAAAAAAAAAAAAATGATAAACACCCAGGTCTTGGAGAATCTAGATGTTAAACCCATCAAAGTAGAAAAAACATTATTAGAAGGGGCGTAGTGGAGTACTGTTGCCAATTTTCAAGTATCTAGACGGTGCTGTGGCCAGGAGCGCTGAAATACACTCACACTCACACTCACACATACACACACACACACGTATGAAAAGGGATAGAACCCTTCACTACCTATGATTGCTACGGTTGTTCAATGTACTATTCTTTGCTACGAAATCATTTTTTTCTCGTTTCTTTGTTAGAGACCATCATTCAAAACAGTCAACATAAGTTTCTTCAGTTTTTAAGTCGGTCCAACTGGCTACGTACATATGTATGCATCACACGAACAGGCTGAACCAATAGATCTAGAAGGCTGAAAATTTACACCTTATGTCTGCAAAAAAACAATTATTAAATCCCTTCTCTTGAACGGGCTTTTTAGTGGGATCAGTTTGCAATGTAAGTTTATGCTAAATTGATCTCTCGTTTGAATCCGCTTGTTTTTTGAAAACCCAGGCCTTTTTTAGAGATCATTGCCCAACAAAAGGTGAGAAAAGTAACTTATTCATTGATCACTCCTTCTTCCAATTTTTCAATTGATTACCCCCAACATGGCATGCTACCAAAAGACGTTGATGGTTTCTACTAAGTGACTAACCAGAACCGTGTTTGTTTGTTGTTTCTTTTTCAATCATTTTCTTGAACTTCGTGTTTATTAATAATTTTGTTATCTTTCAAACACTGACCTTCCGTTCACTGGTCTGTACATATTTTCGGATGTCCGTTTATAGGAGTACGTATGATGAATTTGTTGTGCTTTAGATTTAACAGAATTACTTTCTAGCGGCGGCGAAAGAATCCTCCAAAAATTGACACCCACTGACGAAAAAACCATTTGATCACAAAACAGTTTTATCATTCTTTTATGAAATGTATTCTAAGAAGAAGGATCCGAGAGAAGTCAGATATAAAGAAAAATCCATTATATTAGAACAGGGTTATTTACTTTTGAAATGAAAAATGCGTTAACATTTGTAAAAAAGAAAAAGTGGGAGGAACTTCGAAAATCAATTAGAAATCTCTTTAGTTCCAAATATCCATTCGCATTATAAAAAAAATTCAAAAAATCGTGGAAATACCTTTTTTTCACATAAGACCCCCCCCCCATTAGTTTTTTTACGTAATGGGGTTAAAATGATGACACTAAAGGATTTGAGGTTCCTCTAATGTGTAAGGGAGGATAGTAATGGTAGTTGATTCTGGGTAGCGACAAGATGGCTGTAGTTGCCGGGAGTTTAACGCCACATACTGACGTCACGAGTGTTGTGGAGGAAGACGGAAGTGGCCATCTTCTTTAGATGCAAACACTTGGTAACCATTTTGTTTCTTTGTTAGGAGAGAGAATTTCCACACCATGTATGGATATGGATGTGGGGATTGAACATGCAAATGTTCAAATAGGACGTACATTTAACGATTCAATGATGCCATGTAATCGTAATTTTTTTGCTGCAAATTTGAATGAACAAAGATTTTGATTTTATTATTGCGTTAATATCTAATGAATATGTTGTTTTATTAAACCTTTTAATTAAAGAAAAAAATTTTCAGAGCTCTTCGGTAATCATCAAATGAAATTTTATTTGAACAGATTTTATTATAGAATCCTTTTGGATCTTAAGCAAAAAGATCTGGGGGCATAACGGGTCTTTTTTTTTTTCAAGGTTCAACTAACTTCATTATTTGAATTTAAAAAAATATTATTATTTATTCTTCTTTTGATGTAGAGTACGAAATTTGAAAAAAACAATAAAACTTTTATTCAATCAAATCTACAAAAATACCAAATTGGATTACTTAATTTGTACAAATCAAGTTACTGTATTCCTTGACATTCTTGACTGATGACTTTTGACCGATTGCGATTATAACTTGTAGCAGTCCCTTCTTCATTGATTGCTCTTTGACTGTTGTCCTTTTGACTGATAACTTTTGTCCTCGATTTTACCATTCATCCATGTCTGGAATTGTCGATTTACGCCGTTGACCCATCATTTCCACTCCTTTCCTTATCTCTCTTTTCACCCCGTTTTCCTCATACGCCTGTCTCCTGCTTTTATCACTCCCAGACTGTCCTGCTAATAATAGACACTGAATAGAAGATAATATCTCTTTACAAACCCTTCCTTGTTGTGATATTTCAAGTGTTTTATCATACTAGCATATTTTTCCTGTATAGTAATTCCTGATACTTGAAGTTGATATTAAAGTACATGTCAAATTATTGTGTTTAGAGGTTATGTTATTGGAAAATTTAGTTTCACACAAGAGAGAGAAAACGATTTGACACAAATATTGGTAACGTTGATCTGCGCCAAATTAATAAAAATGAAGAAGCGCTGCGCAGGAATCAAGAAACGGAAGTTATTTTTTTTTTTTATAACTTTGTATTTTAAGAGTGCCAAATTATTAGGTAGTTATCACAGGCTGAGAAAAATTCTATCATCACACAGCTTGGAAGAGGCAGTACAATCCTTTAAGTAGCAAAACCGCTTTATAGAGACCGTCGAACAGAAGAAATACGTTGACGACCCTGGAACATTACGGAGTTATTAAGCATGGTCTATGCAAGACAAAACCCTTCGTTGAGTGTGAACACAACAATCGACTAACTGACTAAAATAAGGGCAAATTCAAGGTAATAACACGACAGGAAGTGTCACGAATTAAGCGTATTGTCAGAAGGATGCAGCCCAAGCAGTAAAACCATATTCAAGGATGTTGATCGAGATGATATGTCTAAGGGCTGGTATTCGACCGCCTTTGAAGCCCAGACACAAGGAGAAATGTCTGGAAAGACCAGAAATTATTTGAATATAGATTTTAATTCTTTTTTTTTTTTTAATGTTTCTTTGCTTTGTTTTTTTTTACTGACGAGTGCCGAGCTACTTTTGATGGAACAGATGTTTGGAGTGCGAGCTGCGTTGCAAAGGAAGAAAAGAGTCCCGTACCACTTAGCATCAGCAAGGTGGCTGAGGAGTTAATTTCGGTTGGTATTGTAGTAAACGAGATGATTGGACCTTGGCGTGTATCAGATGCAGTAAGAATGAATTCTCTGGATTAATTTTGAATTTTTGAGAGACAATTTTCAGCCTTGATTCATGTCCCTTGGTCTACGCACGAAACTTAATCTTCATGCAAGACAACATCCCTTCGTTGAGTGTGCACAGAACGATCGACCAACTGACTAGAATCGATTTCAGAAACGGTAGAACAATGGATTGGGCACCATTTTCTCCAGATTTCAACCCAATTGGAACTCTCTGAAACAACTTCGAGAGGAAGGTGTATGAAAATGGGCACCGGTTTGCAACCAAAGAGAACTTATGGCAAGATATTCTGACAAGGGTTGAAGCTATAAGAGCAGAAGAAATTCAAAATGTAAGCGAAATCAATAAGTGATCGATTAATATCTGTGATTCGTAGGCAAGAATCTTACATTTCAAAGTAAGTGATTTGGGGTTTTCGTTTTTAAAATTGCATGCTGTTAATTCAAAGGCTTCGGTATTTCATTTATATGAGTTTTCTTAGCTTATTTGAACTTTTTTTTAATTCTATGTGCTTTTTACTGACTTAATCAATACATAATTAGTGTGTAGCTGTTTTCTACCTATGCTTGATAATTTGGTGCGATGAAAATCGAGGAATTTAAAAAAAAACAAAAAAAACTCCGTAATCTCCATAAATATTTGCGAGCATTGTATAACAATGCAATGCGAGTATTTGAGTAGCAATTATTGAAAATTCTTCCATTGTAGCAGAATTTAAATGAAAAAAAAACGTATTTGCATAATAATTTGACACGTTCTATATTCATTTACCTCTCCACGATTGCAGGACCGGCCCTAGGGTACAGGCAACACGGACAGTCACCTGGAGCGCTAAGTCCTTGGAGGCACCTGCAATGAATGACTTTCCAAATACAAATGAAACAGGAAAGTACCCAGAGAGCGCATACTTCTGCTAACACAATTAGGCGAGTAATTATACATGGATCCGTCCCAAAATGAAACCATTTCTTTTGTAGCTCATTGTATACTCTTCCATAAAATATCATTGAACACGTTGAGAACTTTTGGAGATATCGTATGGAAAACATGAAATCTTAGCGATATTATAGGATATGGACATATAACTACGACGTCGAGGAGATAATTGAGCATGAATTTAATTCAAAATGAACTTAGTTCTCTTGTAGCTTATTGTCCACCCTTCCACAAAATGTCATCAAAATGCATTGTTAAATTTTTGAGATATCGTGTGGACAGTCATGGGCGTATAAATAAATGTAATTGAAAAAAAGAAAACGAATATCTTTCAATACAAAAAGAAATTACAACATTTTGTTTTACCCCATTGCCATTCCTTTCACAAAATTCCACTAAAATCGATCCAGTGCCTTTGGAGATATCGTGTGGGAATGAAAATTCTTCGAGATTATGTAGTTTGGACATTTAAATATGATGTAAGGGGAGTAATTATGCATGAATCAGCTCCAAAATTTACTCGTTTCTTTGGTCGCCATTGTTCTATTGTCCATTCCTCCACAAAATCTAATCGAAATTCATTAATAACTCTTAGAGATATCTTGAGAAAACAATTTGGAAATAATATGTGGTTTTGACATATAACTGCGATGTAGGGGAGGTAATTATGCGAGGACCCACTCCAAAATCTTATCAGTTCTCCCGTGGCGTATTGTCCACCCTTACACCGAATTTCCATTGAAATTCATTGAGAAATTTGGGAGATATTGGGTGGATAGTCATCAGTGTAAACGTAAAGGTAATTGAAAAAAAAAAACGGGAAAATATCTCTCAATCAGTAAAAATACCTGGATCCTCCCCAAATTCTACCAACTCTTCCTTACCCCATTGCCCACCCTTCTACAAAGTTCTATTGAATTTCATTCAGTAATTCTGGAGATATTTTGTAGGCAGAGGAACTAATACTTAAATGGTCGAAAAGACGCAACTGAATACGTATACCTCTTTTTAACTTCGTTGAGAGGGAAAAAAATGAGAAATGCATTTAACAGTCGAAATAAGTATGTTTGTTCCCTGGTGTGAAGTCAGAATGCTTACAATAACGGGGACTTCGGGGGAAGGTAAGCGGGGTGAGGTGAGGTTGCAAAGGAATTCTAGGGCCACACTGGTTTTCTGTTTTGTGGTATGCGTAGCCGGTTTGACTACCACGCCTTTCTCCCCACCCTCTTCACGATTTTTTGTTACTCTCCTCTCCGAATCGTAGCAGCCAATCAGCGTACTGATTTCATTGGTTTTCAAACTTTATTGTGTAAGAAATCTATTTGACATACGCGGAACACTAATTGTGAAAATGAGATGAATAGGACAAGAACGTTTCAGTAGTATTGGTACGAAACTTTTATTTTTTGTATAGGGGTTTTCAGAAAGGAAACTTTAGTTACCGAAACATTCTTCAAGAATAGATATTCAAGTGTTTGTGAGACCATTGTAATGCCCACCTTTACCAGCAAAAGAAAATCATACATATACGGAGTTATCTGCCCTTGTCAGGGATCTACTTACTATCCCCTACATCTCTGTAGAAACCGTAAATTCCTTGTCGTTCCTCTTTGACGTCAAACAGAGCTACTGATAAGATAACTGATTGTTATCTTCACGGTATTTAAACTGTGGCGGTAAACTATCTCTCTCTCTCTCTCTCTCTCTCTCTCTCTCTCTCTGCATCCTATCCTAGTAGATCCCTCCACATATTCGTCTCGGCAGAAACTCCTGTCCTTATTTATTTTGATTCACTCATGAATTAAACCTGGCACTGTTGTTAACCTTTTTGTTTATTCTTATTTCTGCGTTTTGTTAACAATCCAACTGTGTACTAACTTTGTTTTTGTGCTGTGAACACGTGACTTGTCAAGATGTTCTGGTTAATTTTGGACCCGTAGGTTCTTATGCTTTCAGAAGGTCTTTTTTGTACACTGACGCTGGCATTCTCTGTGATGAAATGTTTCACGAACGAAATTTCGTTTAGTTTTCACCACCAAAATTGTTGTGGTTCACCAATTGTTGTAGTTCTGAACACGAATTAAATTATTCTAATACATCAGTAGCATGAATTAAATTCTGTTTTACTACAACAGTTGCGTCCTTGAGCGTGAAAGAAGACACCTGCACATTGCTAATTATAATATGTGTAGATAGATAGAAAAGTCAACGATGATTATGAACGATGAATAATTCTTATATTCAAATAAAGAATTTATTAAGGATATACACAAAGGACGATTTACATAACATGAAATAAACGTATTAAAGTCATTGGTAGTTGCCGACAGACAGCTATGAGCTACCATACAACATTTCAGTGGATTGTTTCTCTCAGTCTCGGCTGGAATCTCTCCTCGACTGTTTGTGTATTCTTATACTGGCTCAAGGCCAAAAGTGTTGTGGCGTAAGTATAAGGCAAGGAATTCCAGTATGGGAAAGTTGAAGTGTCATTATTAAAACCAGGAAAATACATCGGAGTGGTCTCGTTTTGAAAGTGAGGCTCCTCGGTCATTTTCAGATATTCTTCTTCTGAAACAACGCCTTCCATTCCATACAAGAAGTAACCGTCTTTCTTGGAATGTTCTTGACGATTTCCAGGGTAAGAATAAGGAAATGTCTGCAATGAATAAAAAAAATCAAAGAATTAGCTCAGTATTGAATGTTCCATGATAATCAGCTTCGTGAAGGGACGTTTTGTCTTTATCTAAACTCAGACACTGTCCGTTCCAAAGGTGCTTGTTTTGAAAGATTCGGATTTGATGGGGTATGGAGCTGCCTGTAATAATTTTCATTTACAAAGGTTTTCTGCCCATTGCATGAAACTACGGCTTCAAATTATTTCTGTTACTTTTTTGAACGTTGCCAATATTTTTATCGGATCTATTGCCGATTTAGATATTTTATGTCTAAAAATATATCTATTGCCAAATTAATTTTTGTATCAAAATTTAGATCTTTTGCCTATTTGGATATTTTACGTCTAAATTTAGATTTATTGCCAATCTAATATTTTTATATCTAATTTTCTTTTAGGTAAAAGATCTATAATCAGTAGTTTATTTATTTATTTCTCATTAGAACCGCTGATCAAAACAACTTCAAACTCGACATAGCGCTGTTTTGTGTGCTGACTAATATATCTGGCGAATATCAACTTCATACAATGGCCAGTTGTCAAGTAATTGCAGTGCGTGCACACTCGCACAGAATTCTTCAACTATAGTTGGATTCAACTTTTTGCTGTAAAACGAATGTATTACCGAGTTTCATTGACCCGACGCCACGAGAGGACATCAAGCTTCACGTTGTCTGTCCTTTGATCTCTTTCATAACCCTGTATCGGTTCGTTGTTATGTTCGAATTGCTGGGATAAACACTCTGTAGAATTTTGTTAAGCCTTCTTTTCCGGTATTAAACATATTTCTCTTGTTATTTTATGCAATATTTAACAACTACAGAGAAAAAATCTTGAATAATGGCTTTGAATAAAGTTTTATATTTTGAATGAAAGTCTATATTGAAACATTCCCTTCAGAAATGGATAAGGAAATTAATAGCGCGATTCTGAAATATCAATTGGTAACAAACATGGCATAGAAAAGATCGGGGGTAAGGGATAGTTTCAAGGGTTTGATTTGGACTTGCGCACGTCACTAGTTCCTGTTACTCAGTGATAAGAGCGGTCGGGCGTTGACTGAGCCACCCTCCGGCATAGAGGGTTGCGAGTTCGATTCTCACCGAGCACTTATTCATTATTCAAATCCGTGCAGTCCATTTACTTTGTCACTACGGAAGAGAACCGACTTGAGTTTATTTATGATTAGATAAAAGCAACAAAAATTAAGATGGTGGAAGCTCAAAAATTACTAATAATGATTTACAATACTGTACCAAGAAATTGTCATTTTTCATTCTTTAATTTTCCCTTCCATACCAAGGCTTTTAAGGATAAGTAACCTAAGTTCCAATCTCATCGGAAGTTTATTCTTGATGCTTGGAGCCAAATATATTTGTTTTGGAGGAAAGTTCCGTATTTGTGGCATATAAGACATCCCCTCATTTAAGCACAAAATGTTAAGAAAAAAAATAATTTCCATTAATTCCCCTCATTTATAACCCATTTTTTTGGTTTCAGCTTATCAAACACCTCCTCAAGTTTTTACCAATAAGGAGGTGAACAACGAAGATTACGTTTACCTTTAGATACATTTGGGGGAAGAGAGTCTTATATGCCGTCAAACACTGCATATTTTGCATAGCCGAGGAGTTTATGATAAAAAGTTCATAATTCCATGTACTTGTAAAAGAAGTATCTCGCAACTGAATACATGTGTTCACCTTAAATTGTGTCTTCAATAAAATCATGTACATAATGAGTTGTAATGATATGAGTCTAGTCGAAAAGAATACGAAGTCGTAATCTGTCTGGTTTGCTGTCACGGCTTCTGCTTGCTAGTCGGAAAGTTTTGGTGGAAATGAACGTGTTCTGAAAGTGAATGCACGTTATTCATTGGTTATTTATTTCTAAATCTGATACCTTTGACGTGTTTTGTCCCTTGTGATTGGTCGAGTGTTTTCTACAAGCCTAATGAATATGCAAAACTTCGTAATGCTTTCCTCATGAAGTAAAAAGTGAAAATAAAAGAAACTGCCAAGTTCACTCACCGTTGATCCTTTTATCGAGCCGGAGTAAAAAGCATTCCAAGGCTTGAATCGTGAACTGAAGATGTTCTTCTGAAGATAATTGACTGTTTTACTCACTGTGTCCCGGACAACGCTCGGGGTTTCTGGTTTGGGAAAATAAAATTAGACAAATGCCATTCATGAAAATGAAAAAAAGAAGTCAACGGCGACAAAATTATTCGGAAGACGTAAGATAGTAGTCGTCCCTCGTTCTACCCCTAAGTATTTTCTAACATAACATGTCCAGCGTTTATAGAAGAGAAATACCCAAAAGTCTACATAATTGACATCAGATGGATACCCACTCTAATTGGGGGGGGGGGGTTAAATTGCTGTCAAAGAAAAGTATTAATGAAATAGATTAATAGATCTACGGAAATCAAATAGTGATTAATTTTAATTTTTAAATAAATTATATTTTTGACGTTTAGAGTCTTTTTAGGATATAGAAAAAAAAATCGCTTAAAAGAAAAATGAATGGAAAAGCGAGCACAAAAATGTATCCATTCTGGTATGAATTTGCATCGAATATTATACCCCGCCCCAAGAACATGTTTAAATATTTAAGATAAGTGCGTATTTTACTAGACGTTCCTTGTTGAGTATATATATATATATATATATATATATATATATATACATATATATATATATATATATATATATATATATATATACATATATATATATATATATATATATATATATATATATATATATATATATATATACATATATATATATATATACATATATATATATATACATATATATATATATATATATATATATATATATATATATATATATATATATATATATATATATATATATATAATGTGTACTTTAGAGAGTGAGACAGACTCGGGAGTGAAGTTTTTGGTGGTAAGGTTTATTAATCCTTATATGTCAATAGTCCATACATGTTTCGGGATTTCTCCCATCATCAGTGGTGTGCGTTGTGTGAGTGTGAATTAAAATGTACCATGTGGAACCAGAGTCCACTGCCAGCGGCTATGCATTGTGGGTAAGTTTTGTTGTCAGGGCTACAAGAGGCCTCATGCTGAATGTAAGAATGACCAGGAGGTATTGGGATTTGTGTGAAGCAGCAGCAGTTGGTCTTGGGGAGGGCAGAGTATGTCAAGGTAGGGGGTAGTGTTGTGGAGGTGGATTTTTTGGTATGTTTGGGATAGTGTAGGAGGGGTGGTGGGGTTATGGAGCTACATAGGTATCAACCTTAAAATATATATATAGTATATATCTTTCTTACGATGAATCCAGTTGTTGTGCTTCGTGGTCTCGTTGTACATGGTCCAGATCCTCTGCAGCGCGTTAATAGCCATAGCAGTAGAAAAAAGTCTATCTTCAGCCTTGTTCTAGAAAATAGAGAGACGGGTAATAAAAGACGTGGATTCAAGTCGATTTATACATATGAGAGATCGGGAAAGTTCTGTTGGTTTATCAAGCAAAAAATAGAGGACAACTTTTTTCAAATTTTCAACCTTGATTTTATTGAACAGCATATTATTGTTCCATTATCTTCGACCATCTTCCAGTCAACTTCATTATTCCATCCTCCCAGAACTTTTTACAGCTCTCTGAGCAAAAGGTGCTTCTTGCAGTCTTCCAGAGATTTTTTTTCTTTCAGAGAATTTCCTGTGACGTACATAAACCTATGTTGGTGTTTAACCAGTATAGAGAGAATTCAAAAGTCATAAAAAGGCTCAAATTTCTTCTTTTTTTTTTCATTAAAAAAGTATAATTAAAGAACATATTCATTAGAAATAAACACAATAATAAAATTTGACGCATGTCTTTATCAGAATGCGTACCATGAATCTGCGTCTGCCGTACCAAATCAACGAGTACATTAAACACAATCTGATGGAGGCGTGTGTTTAATTTCATTATTCCACCATAGCTTTGTGTACGTCAAAGCAAATATAACCAAGAGAATTCCGTAAAGACCGCAATACACGGTAATCTGAAACTAAACTCTCCTGGTGCCATCTAGCGACAAATATCGAACGATTCTTTTGGACAACCAGATACGTTGGGAGAAATCTTCTTTTTTTTTTTAATTATTATTTGTGCCGTTTTCTCTTCAATTTACCTTTGGTCTTTTCTCGAATCAGTTCGTTTCAGTTAGTGAGGGCACAAGAGTCAGAGTTTTGTTCTAAAATGAAACACCTGTGTGGACTGATGGCTATGTCGTGGGGTAGGGTATGACATTTTGATTTTAAATAACTTGAAATGATTCGCTCTGAAGCATATGTTGTTGGTGTTTTTTTTGTCAACATTATTCAGTATGACATTTCCTTTCCAAAGATATACAATATGCCCGTATCTAATGGCCTCAGTATTCCATTGTCCGAATTCAAATGCACTTTTTCCTAGATTAAGTTTAAACAGCCAAACAATGTTGAATGGGCATTTCATATTCTGTCATTATTCCTGCTAAAATAAATGAAAATGATCTCTTTTCTGCAACCAACTCCCAAAGAGTACGCACGCGTGCACACACACACACACACACAAACACACACACACAAACACACACACACAAACACTCAAGCGTTAAACAATGGGGTGAATTTGAAATACACTTCTCAGATTTCCCTAACGTGTTGCAAAAGAACTTGAACTGTTCCATCAACCCAATAAAAATGCGTAGGTACATGAATCAGTCCGTATCCTAATGATGGAAAAAGTATCTATTTTACGCAACAAACTTTTATTTTTAAAACGTAATCTCCTTCCTTGTCAATGCACTTGATTCAGTGTTGAATTTAGATCGCAGGGATTGAACATTATACGCTAGGAATTTCAGATTAGAATCCTGCTAATGGCTACTTGTCAAGCTACGGACTTATTGATTGATCCACTACCGTATGCAAAAACATACTGACACAAACATGCATACACACATGAGTTAAAGTGTGTGTGTGAGTGAGTGTGTGTGTGTGTGTGAGTGTGTGTGTGTGTGTGTGTGTGTACGCGCACGCGTGTGTATGTGGTAGTTATGATATAGAATGAAATATTCTCACTATTGTCTTGTTGAATATTGTCCGATCAGCATCTCCCATGAAATCGTCGTAGTAAACTTCAGAGTCAGTCCGGGTGGCCATGGCGAGTATACGGGTTGTCACGTGACCACGTAGGGCCTTACCTAGCATCACCCTCGTGTCCTCCAGAGCCTGCAAACATTAATTATTCAATTTTTAAAATTAAAAAAAAATGATTGTTTTCATTCGATGCATTTATTTCAATAAGGTACAATTTAGTTGATAATATTCATATAATATTACATAAAAGGTGCATGAAAAAGCGTTGTTGATTTTTTACTAAAACTGTGACGTATGTAAACTAAAACAATTCATTGTATTTAGTTAAACAATCATTTCTGTTCATGAAGCACATAAAATTACTTATTTGTTATTCAAATATAAAGAAGTCAGTTATTAAAGAATGAACGGACACAGAAAGCAAGTTTAAACCAAATTTTAATTGTTACTTTTTCTTGAGAAAAAAAGGAGAGGCCACATTTAATTTACCAACTGTATGGAGCAAAGGGTTGTAAAACACTTAGACAATACTCTTAACTCGAGGTTTTACGACCAATGGCCCCATATTTTATGACCTTGCATTCCGTGTAGCTGGAGATAACCGCCCGGGGGCGGGTATTTATCAGCCGACAGAAAAATAGTTATGATAATAATCCGCAGCGCTGCTGTGATAGGTGAGGGAGACATGAGGAGAAGGCTGATGACCCGAGGAGACTTACTGTCACTCAACTTTCAGCGATAACCATCAGGCAACCGGTGTGAAATTGTAAACCACAGCACTGCTGTGAACTGTGAGAGCGTGGAGAGGAGGGCAAGAGAACCAAGGAGACTTGTTGTCATAAAGCCTCCAGCTGTGACCACCAGACAACTGGTGTGAAAATTAATGATAAAATCTCATAAATTACATGAATTTTTTTTCCTACCCTCTCCTCCCCTTTTGTTATACTATATAACTTTTTCTGCCCGCTCCCCTCCTACACTTTCAATTAACTGACTTCACTTTTTTTACCTCGCCCTCTTCTCACCCACTCAGACACGACAACTTTCCACCCCGTATCTTTCTACCCTCTTATTAAAACTGCCTAACTTTTTTCTGCGATCGTATTGACTATCTTTTTTATTCTCCTCTCTCTCTCTCTCTCTCTCTCTCTCTTATGACATTGACTTTATCTTCACTCCCCTTTCTCTTTCTACCCCTTCAGTAAAACTTCCAACCTATCTTTCCCCCTCTTGTCTTAACTGCTTATCAAACTAAGTCCCCCCTCTCTTTCTACATCTTTAGTAAACTACCTAATAACCCTTACTCTCCTCTTTCTACCTCTCTATTAAGCGAGCTATTTCAAGTTTACAGTATATATATATATATATATATATATATATATATATATATATATATATATATATATATATATGTCAATCCGTGTTTTTCTTTTCAAATATGTATTTCCGAATGTAGAGAAATGGACTTAATCCTGAAACATCAATTTCCAACCCCATACATATTTTTTTGATTCAGAGAGAGGGGGTGTCGAATTCAAACCCCACACATAGTTTGCACCTTTTTAACCTGATCCCTATTTCGGGATCATCTTTTCTGAACCTGGTCCTGAACCGAGCCAATATTCGGAGTAGGTGTTGGAATAAGACTCGGGTTAAAAGATTTTATTGTCATTTCTGTCATTCGTTGAGACCTTACGTTATACCCCGGTCTAGAGTGCCGGGTGTCTTCTATTGCACAAGACCAAATTTGAATGCTCTTAGGCCTAAATCAAGTAGCTTCAGTAGCAAAATTATCAAGAAATTTGAAGTCCATAATCAAGCTAAGCCTGCAGGAAAAATAGATTGAAATACACTTTTTTGTGATTTTCTTTTTATTCATTCTATTATGTGAAATATCTTAAATCATGATCTATATTTTCTCGCTACTATTTACATCCATCTCAATTCTTGTTGCTTTGCAATGCAACTAAACTCAGGCTGGTTTCCCTTCAGCAGTGGGCGAATAAATTAACAGCGCAGATCGGAATAAAGAATAAGTTCCAAGTGAGAATTGAAATCACAACCCTCTATGTCTAACGCAACTAAAATCAGGTTGGTTTCCCTTCGGCAATGATTAAATAAGATAACAGCGCGGATTGCGATAAATATTTATAATGATTATCAGGTGACAACCAAGATCACGACCCTCTATGCCAGAGGGTGGCTCGTTCAACGACCGATCGCCCTCGACGTAGAGTTTCAGGTATCCGTAGCAAGTTCGAGTCAAACACTTAACCCTATTGCGATCTCTTTTGCGCTATGTGTCTTATACTGATGTACAGTATCAATCATCCTATTTATTTATATTTTTTATCTGATAAAATATCTTTTACTACTATTTATCTTATCTCATGAAGAGACGAGCGAGACAAATTTAGAAAATACTGGCTTTGAGACGCCCGCGATAGAGAAGTGTGGCGAATCCCAGGAAGGTCTATGTCCAACGACGGACCTTAAGAGACTGATGATGATGATGATGATGATGATGATGATGATGATGATGATGATGATCGCAACTAAACTCAGTCAGGTTTCCGTTCGGCATTGACTGAATAAATTATCATCGCAGATCAGAATGAGGAATGAGTTCTACGTTGGAGTTGAATTCACGACGCTATGCTTTCGAGGATGGTTAAGGTAAAGCCGACCGCTCTTGCCACTGACCTATCATGATCTTTTTTGTTCCATATTGACTGGTAGTTCAGTATGGGTAATCCAATTTATCCATTCATTCTTTTACTGAATATATTTGATGAAGTATTGCCAATTATTATATATAATGTTCGCTACGATTTACTTTCATCTCTGTTTTTGTTGCTTTTTACAGCAACTTAACTAATGTGGTTTCTGGATGAGAATCGAATCCAAGACTCTAGACCGGAGTCTGGCTTGGTTAACGCCCAGCTGATCTTTCCATTTACTTATAGGAATTAGTGGCAAGTGCTAGCCCGAATCAAACATTTAAACTAATCCCTTATCCTGATAACTGCGCAATGTTTCGTAGTCACTGGTAGCTCAGGGTCGATAATCCAATTTATCTATCTATTCATTGGATGAGGTAATATGAACAATTTTTCGTTACCATATACCTTCATTTCAGTTTCCGTTACTTTTTATAGCAACTGAACTCCGGTTCTCTTTCAGCAGGGAGTGAATAGATTAATTGCGTCGATTGCAAGAAAGAATGATTTCTGGATCAGAATCGAACTCATAATTTACATTAATCCCCGACCGTTCTTATCACAGAGCTACAGGTATCAGTAGCAAGCATGAGAACTAATCAAACGCTCAAATTAATCCACTATCCTTATCTGTTTTGTGCCTCGTTTCTCATTAACTGGTGGTACAGTATTAGTAACTTAGATGTTTTGTAGGTAATCAACAGCTTTTGCTAATTTACTGTGATCTCAATTATTGTTGCTTTTTTTTTCGCTACTGAACTCGGGACAGCTTCCCCTCGACAGTGAGTGAATAAATTGATAGTGCGGATTACAATAAAAATAGTTTCAAAGTGAAATTCAAACTCCACAACACGCTATACAAGTGCGTGACTAGATTACTGCTCGACTGCTCTTACCAATGAACAACTGACACCAGTAGCCAACGCAAGTTCAAGCCGGAAATTTAAACTTCAGTCATCATCATCGTCATCAGTCATTTATCGTCCGTCGTTGGACACAGACCACCCTCAGGATTCGCAACATCACTCTATCGTGGCCATCGTAGAGCCAATATTCTCTGAATCTATCCAGTTGATCTCGCCATCTCATATTCTGCCGGCCTCGGTTCTGCATTTGATCTCTGGGGATCCATGTTGTGAGTCTTGATGACCACCGATTGTCTGCCATTCTTGCAATATGACAAACCCATTGCCATTTGAGTTTTCTAATGGTTTCTATGATGTCTCTGACTCATGTTTTCTCCCTGATATACTGTGCTGTCTTGTGAGGTTGAGAGTGATTCTTTCGTATGCACGTCACTTTTCAGTCTGCAGATCGCTCTCTTGGTTAGGTTTCATGTTTCAGCTCCATCGGTGACTATTGAGAGGATGCATTGGTTGTATACTCATCTTTTTAAGATAATTGGGATCTTCTTGTTTTTGAAGGTTGAGCTTGCTCTGCCAAAGACTTGCCATCCTAGACTGATTCTTCGCTTGATTTCTTCTTCTCTTGTTGATTTCATGGATATTTGTTGTCCTAAGTAGATGTAGTGGTCAACTTTCCCCAGTTTTACGTTTCGATTTTGATCGTTGTGTTTTTATTTCCGTCGTGATTGTTGCTCATGACCTTTGTTTTGTTGAAGTTCATGAGAAGGACGACTTTCTTGCTTTCTTCATTTAATTCATCTAGCATTAGTTGGAGGTCATGTAAGTTTTCTGTGAAAAGGACAATGTCGTCTACAAATCTGAGGTTGCTCAGATATTAGCCATCTAGTTTGATTCCTCTATTCTCCCAGTCTAGGTTTCGGCAGATTATTTCGAGGTAGGCTGTGACGAGTTTGAGTGAGCAGGTATCACCTGGTCTTACCCCTTTTTGGAGCGGGAAAGAATCAGATTCTTTATGTAGCCTGATGAAGGGGCTGCTATAACTGTATTTATGTTGCAGTTCCCTGGCGTATACAGGGTCTACATCTTGTTGTTTTCGTTTAGCGTTTTAGTGATTCGGTTGGTAATAACTTTGTAAAAGGTGAATTATTAAGTAAATTTAAAAAAATCATAGACGGAATTTAAAATTCGAATTTTCTTTTTTGCGAAAAATTCATCAAACAAAAAAAAGTGATAGATTAATTTATTTGAAGGAAATAGTTTGATTCCACTTTCTTTCATGAAAAGGGTATCATTTTCTATTTATTTTTTCATTGCGCAAATAAATACCAACAAATATGGTTTAATTTTAATTTTAATTTACGAACGCAAATGCACCAATAAACTTTTTAAAGAAATGAATTGATTTATAAATAAGTGTACCTAGAAAATGTTACATAGATTTTTTATAACTTTCGATAAGATAAAATAAGATTAGCGGTGTCATTTTTTTCCTGTAGGAATATTGAAATAAAAGTCAAGTGTTCAATTTTTTCTTTCTTTTTCTCGCTATCTTCACTTTAACTCCACTCCTTTCTTCCTTCTCTCCTCTCTTCCTTCTTTTCTTTCTCTTCCTTTCTGTCTATCTCCACTCGTTTCTTTCTTTCTCTTTTTTTCACGCAGGCGATTAGGCCTGCATAAATCTTCCTTTCTTTCTCACTCTCTCTAAACTGTGCGTGTGACGTCAGTGTTCGTCTTTCTCTTCACTCACATTCCCCAGTTTCTCTTCCTATCTTCCTCTATTCGTGTTACATTAAAAATCCATACTCTGTCTTTTTCTGTACGTCACTTTCGATAGATTCTTTTTTTCTTTCTTCCTCCTTTCCTATCTCCACTCCGCCCTTCCTTCCTTCCTTTCTTTCTTTCTCTCTATAGCCGATAACGATTATTCACCCTGTTTCTTTATTCCTTTCTCTACCCTT
This sequence comes from Thysanoteuthis rhombus, assembly GCA_963457665.1. Lineage (NCBI taxonomy): Eukaryota > Metazoa > Mollusca > Cephalopoda > Oegopsida > Thysanoteuthidae > Thysanoteuthis > Thysanoteuthis major. Next base: position 57,735,828 of record OY735217.1, read on the forward strand.
TCATTCTTTCTTTCTTTCCATTTCATGGAAGCAAACGACAACGGACACCAATGACGCAGCCAGCTCCTCACTTTCCCTCTCCGATTTCATTCATGCTAATTTCTCCTCCTATCTTCCTTTATTCGTGTTGTATTGAAATCCATACCCTCTCTCTCTCTCTCTCTCTCTCTCTCTCTCTCTCTCTCTCTCTCTCTCTCTCTCTCTCTGCCTGACACACGATTTACCAAGAGTTCTGTCGAAGTGGTGGTTATGAGTATCAACATACAGATAATGCAGATCAGTAGTTCTTTGTGTCGTGGTCTGAAATGTTGCTCCCAGAAGACATGAATTATGGTTTCAATCGTTATGCAGTCTCATAGAAAACTTGGAAAGACTAATCATAATGAAGTCTGTAGTTTCTTCAAGACAAGAAATGAATTTCTAGAGCGTCATTAGGACTCGACTCCCCCCTCTCCCATCACTTACCGCATGAGGTAATTTGCCAGCGTGTGCACGTCTTTCGAGCAGTGAAGAGCTCCGTGAAACGAACCAATAGAATTCAATAACAGACGGATAATAGAGCAAAGCCAAGTCCGGTCGTTTGGCCAGGTCTGTCTGTAATTGCCATGTGAGCAATTGAGATGTGTTACGATAGATTTTCTGCGAATGGAAGGAAAAAAAAGTCCACGGTTAATCTTTGAAAAAAAATTGAAAGTTTTCCTCAGACTTTATGCACAAAATTCGTTTGTATCACTTTATATAACTCTCCAAAGTTTTTAGCAAACAGATGTAACCAGGAACAGATTAAAGCTAATTGACGGCCAAGGAACAAACCAAAAATGGTGCCTCACCCAATCTCGACTATCCCATTGCTGAACTGACAAGATCTTTTAAAATGAAACATTCCTAAAGAAATGGAGGTGATATTCATTAAAATCACATCAAAACGCGTTACGAAAAATAAATCTTCCCACAAAATGCACTACGTCACTGAACCAAATCTTTACCAACAAAACATGTGATTGTATAATGACCAGTTTTCTACTATACTATTTGCGTGGCCGATTGACTTGTTTGAATGTATATACATGGGATTGAAAAAAATTAAAATTTGAATTTAAACTTTCATTTTAAACAATTTTAACAACTCATGATAATCTAACGCAGTAAACTGCAAGAAAGCTATGGTGTCCCATTCTCTTTCGATGCCCTAAGCATGTGTTTACTAGGCTTAATAGTTGATCCAGAGCTGACGGTAAAGATAGAGCACTGATAGTATAAAAGTTTTTGGGCCCACTGAACAAAAGAAAGGAATAACTCCTTTTAATGTCAAAGGAAAAAACTCTGAATTTTCGAACAGATGGTGGTTTCTCTATATTTTTTCTAGTAACTAGCGTACTACCTGACAAGAATTATAGGATTATTTACAGCTCATCTTTGCGCCACCTGGGCCTCTGCTTAGGATCAGAGATTTTTTTCTATTTATCTTCCCGACAACCAAAAGTTACCCCCCTGAACCGATAGACCCTGCAGTGTCTTAATGAAAAAAAAGTTTGTGTTGTTATGTAGTAACGGAACTAGGAAACATTCGTGGGAGGTCCTTGAGTCACGCAAGATTTTTGGAATATAGCTTAAGACCTATCCCATTATGATATCTTTCCCACAGGACCCTTTCGTTGGGGTAAAATGTATTCAACCACTTTAACAAATTTCCTATTTCTATGATATAGATGTTTTCCATCTTACCTCTATTTCGGGATCGTCGAGAATGTCAGGTTTTAAGAGTCCACTGAGAATACCGGAAGTGATACCATAAAGGACGTTCGCACTAACTGTGCATCCAATGTTGTTAATATTAAAAGGCATCACATCTCCCTTGTTGTTGGAAAGGCGGGCTTCATCAATATTTTGAATCTGGAAAATCAACAAAAATAATCTCTTTTCTCAATTATATTGTGTTCGTTTGGTATAGTTACTCTGGACCATCGGCTTTCAAACTGTGTTCCGTGCAACCCCAGGGCTTCCGTGCAACCCCAGGGCTCCATGCGACCTTTCAGGAATTCTTGAAACAAAGTGACATTTTGCAATGTACTTAATGATAAGCCTTCGTATTTTATCTATCTTATGTGATAATTATTTGTTAATTATGCGCTCAACACTTTTAACTAAATTCCAAGTACGTATTCTTAACAGTTAATTAAAAAACATTTTGTCGATTTATGTGACACAGGAGCTGTGCCGTCAGTAATCGTTCATACGTGTATTTTCCTCACTAAACATTGTTCTTACTTGTCTATTCAAGGATGTATTTTCTATTTATATATATATATGATTATGAATTGTGTTATATTATATTAAAACTCCATTTGAAATGATTTCCCGTTATTTCACGGTGAATGTATCGTTTGGACTAGACTACGTAAACAAAATAAACAATTAAAGGAATCGAACCTGCTTTAACGTATCGTTGCTTTCACCATTGAGCTTAACAGCTGCCGGTAATGCAAAGGCCCAAATAACTGTTTTGACACCAAACTTTCATTTTGTTCATCCATGGTCTATACTGCGCTATTTGTTTCTTTCAACGGTTATATCATTAAAAAAATAATTCATAATTATTCTGTCGGGTCATTTAATCGTTTCTTGTTGTATTGAAATTATTTGTCATGATCTCCCGTTATTACACGATGAGTATATCACGTCGTGAAGGCCATTAATCGAGTGATAACGGGAGGTCATTTCAAATAGAGTATCAATATAATACAACGCAATTTATAATTTCTGTCAGATTATAAATCAACTGATGATCCCAACAAGAAGCAATTCATATATTGTACCATAGTAACAAAGTATTGGGGAAATAGGAAAAATTAACAGATATTGGGAAATGGGTGACTGAAGTGACACAAAAAATCTATTGGAAAGATTTTTTAATGTTTAGTGTTTAAAGCTGTGAAACTTCCTAGACTATATATATATATGTATATGTGTGTGTGTGCGCGCGCGTAGAGAGAAAGTCGTTCCTTTAAGAGGCTCCTTAGAAAATTGAATTATTGATGAGGGTTCTCCAAGTTGTTAAAGCTTGAAGACCACTACTCTATGTTCGGATGATTTTTACCCAACAAAAGAAATGCTTTCTTATGAGTAAGACACTCTATTCAATACAGAAGAAACTTTGAAAAAAAATGATAAAACCCGCAATCTGTGTCAAATATATGAAATAGTTCCTCTAAATTCCATTTCCTGATCTGAAAGTGTGTATTAACAGACATCACTTCCCTCCCCAAATAGTCCGTTGAATCGAGGGTATGCTGTACCCACTGAATACTGAATACGACTGATAGAATCAGAGGTTAACATTCTGTACACATACTAGGGATTCCTCTTCGATTCTGTTTATGAAAGAGAGAATTTGAATCAGTTGGGGACAGTATCGCATTTCCTCCCTGGGGCAAAACAGAATCTACGAAACTTACCCATGTGGGTGTCAGAGCAATATCGTTATTGCGCTTCTTGGCGTCCTCCAAGAAGAATCTCAGATAGAAATAACTCCGTGGATCGATCGTGTTTACTGCTTTATCCTTTGAAAATGGTCGATAGGCGTATTTCTTGAGGGCATCAAAGATGCTGCTTATATTCCTGTTGTTTATGAGCCAAATGCTTCGATGTTTCGGGAAGTCTGTATGCAAATCAGTCAGCAAAGCACCGAGACCAAGATTAACAAAAGTGTCGTCAAAATCAGGAGGAATCTTAAACGCTTTCACCACCTCATTCCTGAAAAGTATAGAAACAATATTGCGTATCAAATTCGGATGAGAATATCAGATTCTGTTTTGAATCAAATGTTGAACAAAAACAATTTATTCAGAAGAAATTTTCTTATTGTTAAATCCCCGGAAGTTCAGAGACTGATTGGTCGTTTTGATTATTTTTATTTTCTTTTAAAAACTTTTCGCTGCAAGTATACAATAACTTTGATGGTTTTAGGAAATCTGTTGTCCACCAGAAACTGGGAAACCACAGCACTACTGGGAACTGCACGGATACTGAGGAAGGTGCTAGAGATATAAATACTGCAACGAATTGTAGCTCTGTCATGATATGCGAAAGAGAGAGGAGACGTTAGCTGAAGACCTGAGGAGACTTATTGTCACTCAGCCCTCAGCGATAACCACTGGGCAACCGGTGTGAAACTGTAAATCGCAGAATCACTGCGACCTATGTGTACTAGGAGAGGAGGGCTGGAGACTTGAGGAGACTTGCTGTCACTCAAACTCCAGCAGTTACCACCAGGCAACTGGTGTGAGATTCCAAATAATAATAATAATAATAATAATAATAATAATAATAATAATAATAATGATGATGATGATGATGGTGGTAAAGAAATCTGAAACTAGAAAAAAAGCTCCAAATATTATAGGGACGTGCCTATGATAACTGGTGCACTTGGAACAGTTCTCAAAACAATAGAGGCGAGATTGGAGGAATCGATGATTCGAGGAAGGGGCGATTACAAATAATAACCAAAGCACTCAGAGAGCGCATGCCTCTGCCAACGCCATTATTATGTTAAGTAATTGTACTTGCGGACCTGCCCCAAAATTGAATCACTCCTTCCGTAGTCTATTGCCCAGCCTTCCTGGATATTCCAATGGAATTCATTCAGGTAACTTTTGGTGATATTTTGCGGAGTTGACATATAACTACGAGGTAAGGGAAGTAATTAGGCATGGATCCATCCCACAAGTTAATCACCTCTTTCCGTAGCCTATTGCCTAACTTTCTATAAAATTTCATTGAAACCTAATGGGTACTTTTGGAGATATAGTGTGGAAAGAGAGACAGATAGACAGACAGATAGACAGACAGACAGACCCGACCAAATACATTGACGTCTTCAACATCGTTGGCAGAAGTAACAATCTAATTACACCACGTGTATTTGTATCATTTTTTGTCTGTACCACCCAAAAAGAAAGGAAAATGGCGTGCTGAGCACGTATATCAATACGCTGACACGAAAGTTTCGTTTATTGACTGCTGAAATGTATTTGCCTTATACATTTCATTTTTATTGCTGGTAAAAGGTATAGTAAGGATTTAACAAAAATCACAAATGCCGTGACACGAATCCACACATATAATAATTAGCAATGTGCTGATGTCTTCTGTCACGTCAATGAGCGCAACTGACTTGGTAAAGCAGAATCCCATTCATGTTCTTAATCCATATTTATGACGTTATGAAAATGCTGAATTTAAAGAATGATAGAAAAATAAAAATGGTGATAAAAACAAAAGCAAGAAACAATTTTAAAAAACCCGTTCTCCAAAGCCACTGCATTTGAAATTGATTTGAAATCTAGCCAATAAATAATCTAATAAATTTTGAACTAAGAATTAGCCACCTTTCCTGGTGTTATAAGTTGATAACCTGCGTTCATTTTAGTCAATCAACATCCTTCAGCGCGCACACACAATTTTTTTTTCAAATCAATTACTTTAGTCAGTTTTTCATCAAAGATGCATCTTGATTTTTTACCCATTCAACCCTTTCAATGATTTAATTGCAAATCAAAAAAGTCCACTGTCATTGACCTACGTCATGTAATCACTGTGTGCAAGCCAGTTGATATCTAATGTAAGTTTAACATGTAACAATCTTAACACCGAATCTTATAGGACACATAGCGCAATCTTATTCGTACGATACATTAAAAAAGAGGTTCCCAAACTTGACTGTATGGCGCTACATCAAGATATATATTGACATATGCGGTGCACCAACTGTAAAAATTGAATGAATCAGACAAAAACTTTCCAGTAGACAAAGAACAAATTTTCTATCAGCATATTGATACATATACTTATCGCCTCGTTTCCCTCTCATCAGTCGCTAAGAGGATTTTTTATAGATCTGAATAAGAGAACAAAAAGTTCAGATGAATTAATATATACGCTAAACTATCCTTAAACTGTTCATTGGACCAGAAAAAAAATATTGAATGAAAAGCCATCAAGGAAAGTCGGCTGAATAGCTGCGAAACTGCTTGTATAGGCCAGGCTCCTTGGTGAGGTGACCCTGGAGATGCTTCTGGAAGCCCTCGCAAATGTTACGGGTCGACCGGAAGGGGCGCCCGTCCATGGTCTTGATGCAATAAAAGCACAAGTACGGTTCTAAACCATCATTTTTTGGCTGGTTACAATTTTAGGTAATATTTTACAATTAAATACAAAGTGTGAAGTCTTTAGGTAAGATCTTTTAACGATTGGGGTGTAGTAGTAGTAGTAGTAGTAGTAGTAGTAGTAGTAGTAGTAGTAATGAAAAATTTGAAAAAAACTACTTACCTCATTTCAATAAAATATTCAATAAGTTCTTTCGCTGCTTTGAGACCCATTTTCTTAAGTATTTTTTCTAAAGTTTCCATTGGGACGTCATCAGCAAGGTGGAAGAATTTAACTAAGTTCCCCGGGGTACTCTGCCAAACGTTTAACGTTTCATTGTATTGCTGTGGCCAGAAGGTCATTATGGAATTAGTGTAGTTGGCATTTTTGTCTGTGAACGTTGCTATGGCGTCCAAGGAAAGCTCCATCTGCGATGGATCTGGCTTCGGTGCTTGGCCGTATTTGTAGGCTTCCATCAAGACGGTATTGATCCAGGAAGTAGCAAACATATTCACATCATAAACGGAGAACGCGTCTCGTAAACGGCCCTCTGACGCAGACCCGTGAAAATAGATTTTGACTTGACTCTCATAAATGCCTTTTGTTTTACTCCAAATATTTGGAAGGTGAAATTTCGTGTCTCTCTGCGCTTGGTAAGAGTTTATTTTCTTTGCTAGTCTCTTGATGATGCATTGTGTGCACCCTTCTTCAGTTTGTAAGCTAGGGGCCACCAAAATGAGACAGATAAAAATGCGTATATCGAACATCTTCGTGGGGAATGTTTTGTTCAATGACTTTTCAAATGCAGACGAGCATCGGTAGATTTTTTTAGATTCACTTAACTGCTGCACTCTCAAAATGCTTGTCTTTATATCAGCAAATGCCAAGAACTTTGAAATGAGATAAGGGAATGGCCAGTTGTGAGATAAAGGAGGAAACTATTACTTGCATTGGGTAATTGAACTTATTGATTATTTTGATAAAGAGAATTTAAACTTTTTTTTAATCTCTTTTAACCATTATAACCTTTTAGTCCCACCTCCAATTGTCTGATTGTACATTTCTCGAAAATAATCAACCTGTCTCAAAGTCAATATCTGATATCATGTTGAATCAGAATAATTATGTAATCGTCCTCTTCTCTTGATAAAGCCATGGGCTTACCAGCTTTCTGCCAAACCGTTAACTAAAGAGTTCCCATACACCTATGAGTAAAACTTACATTAACTTCCTAACAAAATAAAATTACCATGGAGTTACCATAAAGACTACCAACCGAAGATACATTGTATAAATGTGCAAGGGGTTAGCATTTAAGATGCACGTATTTTAGAAATGTTTATATTTGTGTGGTAAGATATTTTCTTTTGAAAAGTTTGTTTTTTGAACCTCTCAATAAAAAGTAGAGTTTACTGTTTCCTTTGATTAGGAGTTCCGGTATAAAAAGGATCTTGATGTCATAAATCTGATCCAATACCAGGAAACTACGGAATTGATATTTGTGTTTTTTGTCATTCATTGTAGCATGGGTTTATCCTGTTTGTATAATTTACAGTGTGTATCTTGAGTCCATTTCTCTAATGCTGTGTGTTATTTCATAAATGCGTATCAGGTCACTTCTCAACCTTCTGTATTGTTGAGTGGGCATTTGTAGTATTCCGAGGCTGTTTTCTTATAGCAGGTCTTATAGTCGTACTATCAGATTGGTAGCACTTCTTCTCTCTAGCCTTCCAAGCATTTCTTGGTATTTTTGGTGTATATCTTACTCTTAACTCGATCCTTCATTCTTACAATATCCATCCAATATAAGAATTCATCCTTCTCTTCCAATTCGTACATTTACCTCGTTTACTCTACGGGGCTTTAACTACTTGAAATATCCCCTGATGATTGTGTTTTCATATTTCTAATCTCATGATGATGGGAAGAGTGAAAAATTCCCATGTAAAACTAAAGAAAATGAGGGACGGGTAAGATGATATGAGACCCTCCCTTCTTTTTAGAAGACCACCTGCTGTTTCCTGGTATTTTGTCCAGAAACATGAGGGTCGATCACTCAGGGGGAATGAGGATAAAAGATGGAGAATTAAATTCAGATGGGTTCTGGGGAGAAACATCCTTTTCAAGATGTAAAAAAGGAGGTTGGTGTGAAAAAATTTAGGGACGGGTTTCCTGAAAAGGAGAAGCAACTCAAACTGGAACCGGATGCTGCATCTCATTCATCTAGCTAAGAATACTTTTGTAAAACCGGGGACAGGTTCCTGGAAGAGAACCCAGACAGCATGTGCCTTGTATCGGAGAGAAAACGAAATCTCATCTGGCTCCTTTCAGCTGAACCAAGCTCGCTGCACGTAGCCATCTTTCGTTGGAATCCATGTGAAGTAATCCTCTCCTAAAACATCTGATTTTCACTTCTAACTGATGCATGAAGAAGTCAATCAGATTCTGTTGTGAAAAAGATTCGTTCTCACTTATCTCCAACTGTTGCATCGTCCATGTCACCATTCTTGCCACGACCTGCAGCGTGAGAATTAGCATTCGTCACTCTTCAGTCTACGGAGGCGATATGTTATCATACACGTACAAGACGTCTAGTGAGATCTTCAGACGGGGGTCGGTGTGAGCCGTCACTGCATTGAATTAGCTCCAGGTAGGGCGGACCTTGTCACAGAAGGAGAAACCGTGCACAGACGTTTCTTCTAAGCCACTGCCACAACGGGGACAATCGGGCATGTTTGCCCAGCCCACTCTGAAAGTCCTGTCACTAAGAGGTAACGCATTTCGAATCAATCGCCAGGTAAGAGGAAACAGAGTTATTAAAGTAATCTCTGACTGGTGCTCAATACCTCAGAGAGCGGGGCTCCCCCTCCCACATGCGAAACCGTTCTCCAAGTGGATCCGAATCAGCCCACTCTACTAAATCCCGATACAGTATCTTTCATTCCCGTGAAAGGTGACTGGGCCGAACAAGTTTGCCCAATGCCTGACGACACTCGCTAATGAACTGCGCTTCTCCCCTGGGTTTACGACGGCCTTCCACCTGGGCAGCGAGGTGAAGGTTTGGGGAGGCCTTTTACTTCCACGCAGGCTCCGCCGTTATGGCGCAGTTCAGGAATGTCATCCTCTTGGCGTGTTGTTGACTCGCCCGGTGTGGCATCCCCAAGCCCCAATTGCATAGACGTTGGATACAGATAATTCCCTTCGAAGCCAAATCTGGACCGTTGCTTCAACCTCTGCCTATACCTCCGACGAATTCTTCTCCAGCTGGAGACCGGGACCAAACCACACTTCAAGATGCAGACAGCTAAAGGGTCGTGGGAGAGATGTGGACGCCCTCCACGCGCCTAACCATCGGCAATTCGGCTTGCTGTGATTAATCTTGTTCGTATCGTGCCAGCGCCCTCTGCACCATCAGTCCTTTCCTGCTAATAAAACACGAAAATGGTTACATCATCGGCATACGCTGCACCCTGGATCGAGCTTATCCCACGAAGGGCCGGACTATCCCTCCGTCTGTGAAGGAGTGGCTTCAACGTCAAGACATAAAGGAAGGGTGTCGAAGAGCATCCCTGTCGAACCCAACACGAGACTGCGAACAGCACCGACAACACTGAGGATCGGCACAAGAGACTGATCCACTTCAGTTCGAATTTGGCGGTCTGCAGTACAGTCGCCGTGAACTGGTGCTCTACCCTGTCAAACGCCTTGGATGGACCTAAATTGATCAGCGCAGTTCTGGGGTCTTCTTTTAATCCCTTCAAGATCATGCAAATCGTATTCTAATTATCTCGGATTGACCTTCTCTTCACAGAATAATTCTTCTCCGGTCCGACCAAATCTGCACAGACAATTTGCAAACGATTTGACGGGATATTGGCCCAAACCATCAACTCACTGATTAGCAGAGTTATGAGCCTGTAGTCTTTCAAGTCCTACTCTACAACTTAGTACTTCTTCTTTAACAGCGTGATCAACCTCTTAATCAGCTGGCCTGGGATCGCTCCCTGGTCGAACCAATCGTTGAACATCACAATCAAGAGGGGACAAACATATGCAACACCCTAAAGGACGATTCGTTGAGCAGACCATCCAGCCCGGCGACTTGTAATAGCCGACCTGTTTCAGTGCAGCGTAGACTTCGCACTCCGTAATCTGTCCCTCACAGCTAGTCACTTTAGTCGACTCTAGTCTTGGAAAGTCGGTAAAATAGCTGTGAAACTCCTGCTTGCTTAGGCCAGGTTCCTTGGTGATGTGACCCTGGAGATGCTTCAAGAAGCCCTTGCAAATGTTACGGGTCGACCGGAGGGGGGCGTCCGTCCATGGTCTTGACGCAATGAATATATCGATCGGGCCATCGACACGTCCCTTCCTTGCGTATATTCGCGTCAATTTTCATGGCTAACAACTTAACCTTGGTAGTGCTCATCGGCCGATTGCTGCAGGGCCCTCCCAGCTATTTCTATGGCTAGAGATTCCCCCCCCGTCACCTCCCAGTTCAGATTATCTTCAAGTAATGCTTCCGTCTTAGCTTCATCAAGGGCGAGTTGTTGGCTGTATTTGACAGTAGATGCCCTGTTTCAAGAATCTTATGTTTCAAGTCAAAACACTTATTACCCGTAACCGCTCCACTCGTTCCAGTTGAATCAAACCTTCCTACTGTTCCCGGAAATCCCGTCTCTCCAGTAAGGAAGTATTGAACTCCCAGTATCTAGCCAGATAAGGCCTATTACCTAACCTGATCTGGGCCATCATCAATTTGTGATCTGAATGCCCCTACCGGTGGAAATTTGGGTAGGTTAAGAAATCCACGTCAACTCTTTTTACTAACATTCTATCCAGGTATTTTTATCTTGTCTAGAAGGCGTGCTATGAGTCCATGTCCCCCCCCACGTGATCCACACGATATCTATCGACCAGGTCGTGTTCAGCAACTAAATCGATCTATGTGTGTTCATACTACGCGTACCCGCTAGCTCCCTGCTTCACCTTATCTATCCAGGGGTTCAGGATGGCATTCCAATCGCTTATCAAGACTAGCCGCTTTGGGTCTGTCAAAAAGGGCCCCAACTGCCAGAAAAGGGAACACCCCTCACTGACACTGTTGGGTGCATAAACTGCGACGATCTGAATCCAGTCACTGCTCACGGCAACGCAAGCAGACGCCCCTGGCACAGCGATCACAGTATGTTGAATAGACGAGCTATTCGTTCGCCAGCAAGCGCTCACCAGCCGCGCTACCGTGGCGCTTTTCGCGGATCGTACTTACATCCACACCGAGGAGCAAGAGATCTTGAAACAATCGGGCGGCTTGGCTTCTATTTCTCTTGACCCTCGCATTAATAATTGCCAGAATGAGAGCCATTTTATTTACCCCTCAGTGTAGCAGAGAACGCCAACTCTCTACCAGTACCCAGTTCGATCGTAACCCGACCGTCTCCGACGATGCTGCTGACGTCAGAAGGAAACGTTAATCTTCGTTAAAGTTCGTAAGGTCCCTCATGTTCAGTCCGTTTATTTATGTTTATCTATGTTTGTTACAGGAGGGGTGTAAGGGGCAACTTCAAGAGACTCGGCTAGTCCCTCTCGAGAATAAGCTTGTCAACCTGGCTTATCTCTTCTCCTTCTTGGAAAGTCATTTCTTTTTTTTGTTTTTCGGGCGGGGCCGTCTGTTGCTTGGAAGGGGGTGATGACGATTGGCTTCTTGCCAACGATGACAACTCCGCCTCCACGGAGAGTTGGAATTTGGGGGGGGGAGCATGTTCGACCTACGGTGGTTGTGGGTGAGATTTTGGGATCCTTCCTCCTCCCTTCTTCTTTAGATGGCCACGGAGACGATTTGTTGGTTGTTGTCATCATCGTTGGCCAAGTCCATTCGCTTTCTCGTCTCCTCTCTGTCATGTTGTTGTTTTTGTCGTTGCTCCCTCTTTTGTTTTTGCTTCTGCCTCTGTGGTTTTGAAGAGCGATTAATTTGAATATAACAGTGGTGTCCATTTGTTAGAATCTGCTTCAGATTCTACCAAGCATTTGATTTGCTTCATTGATTGTTTTTCCTTCAATGTGTTTATTGAAGTTTATTTCTTCATCTACTCTCATCACGAGACCCTTTTCTTTGGTTACTTGTGTCAAGTTGTGGGATATGTAGTTACATGACTTTTTTTGATAGGAACCGAGTTTACTGTTTCCTTTGAAAGGTCGTTCCAGTATGAATGGGATCTTGATGTCATAAATCTGTCTCTAATACTAGGGTGGTGGTGTGACTGACCTCTGTCAGTTGTTCTTAATGTTTTTTGTAGCATGAGTTTACTCTATTTGCAAATCAGTGATACCGGTGTCCATTTTTACCATGTTGTGCATTATTATGTAAATATGTATCTGGTCATTTCTTGACCTTCTGATATGTAGAGTGTGAAGCTGTAGTATTTTGATTCTGTCTTCATATGGCAGGTCTTTTTTGGTAGCTTCTCCAGCATTTCTTGGTGTATAAAGACCAGATATTACTTGCCTATTTTACATGTGGTCTGACCAGGATATTTGTAGAGCAATTATTTGAATATAAAAATGGTGTCCATTTGTTAGAATCTGCTTCAGATTCTACCAAGCATTTGATTTGCTTTATTGATTGTTTTTCCTTCAATGTGTTTATTGAAGTTTATTTCTTCATCTACTCTCATCACGAGACCCTTTTCTTTGGTTACTTGTGTCAAGTTGGGGAATGTGTAGTTACATGATTTGTAATTGTTTCCAGAGATGGTATTAGTTTTTTTCGGTAAAGTATATTGATGCCGTCCGCCCCTGGTTTTCAATGCACATCGTTCAGTGCCCCACCTTGGACACCTGCAGGTGATGGGGGTCACAAACAGTACATTTGCCCCCCCCCCCCGAACAAGCCTTCTCACTTAAAGTGACGAGGTTGAATGATGGAACATTAGAGTCAATAAAGGCTAATGGTGAAGTACGATTGGTTTATGTAACACCAACTTAATTTTTCCCATTATAAAAAGTATGTATTATAGTTCGGTAATAACAGGTTTGCCACTTATATGTATTCAAATATATCTTATAACACTACCCTTGGAGATATATATATATATATATATATATATATATATATATATATATATATATATATATATATATATATATATATATATGTATATATACATATATATATATTATCAACCTCTGAAAAAAAAAGTCGCAGCGCGCACCCATGATAGGTGTCCCACACTTGTTGCCTTTTACCGTAACATACTTATCTTAAGCCGGTGACAATATCTATGCAACTGCAGCCACGTGCAGTAAATGCTGCTACGACAGTCAGCTCTTCCATCACTGTCTTAGTTCTACAACACTGGTACTTCTCTTTCCCCACCGTGAGTTTTAAGGCGGAAGAACATTGCTACCGCGTCCCGTGAACTTGCGTGAGTTCACGTGAGCATTCAGTAATGCGCAGGCCAGTTTAACGCTCATTTGGATTCGTTCGGAAACGACTGTAAAGGCTGCAAGTCACGTGATATCTGTTGTCCTTGCTGGTCTCCTCATGCGACTTCACGTCTCACACTTACTGTTTCTGCATAATAGGGTAAGGTTGTATTCTATCCAATCTAGACATAAGAACGACTTGAAAAAAAAAAGATGTGCCTCATGTAATATTTGGTTACTGCATACAAAATCCCGTTAGGTAACGTGACACAGATGTGAACCCTACTGCAGATTCTCATGATTTTTAAGGTCTGGTGAGCTTGAATGACGCTTGACGTGATAACAATGTGTTCCCCAACTTTAAGCGTTGGTTCATTACATGCTTGCTTCTTCACAGACATAGGATTGTCCTGTCACCATCAAAAGTTCTAGGGGACCCGCTTCCAATGGTAGCACCTCCTATTGCAAGAGAGAGAAAGAGTAGAGCCAGGGCTTTTCCTGATGCCTGCAGTGTACCAAGAGAAAAAAAAGAAAAAGAAAAAAAGCCAAAAGAACTGAACAATTTTAATCCCAAGCCACAGGTACACCTGAGCGGCCCCACATTAAACTTGACCTTGTGCCACATTTTGACTTATGTGGTGGGGCAAATAAATCTCTTTTTCAACTTGTTCCTAAAAACAAGCCATTGATTTTCAAAAAAATCTGCACTGATTAACTGACTGGAATTTATCTTTCAACTGACCCCCCCCCCTGGAAAAAAAGAAAGAAGAAAAACAAGCCTGACTGCTGCAGAATTAAACTCCACTCCAACTGAAGATGATTACTGCAAATTGTATATATAATAAATAAAATGTATTTATTTATTAGAACGAAATAAGCCCGTTCGTACGCGTATGATAAATTTTTCAAGTCTTGGAAAATTTGTCGTATAGATACTAATGGACTTATTTCTTCTCAATTTAGCTCAGTTGGTAAGCGAGCCACCACGCAATCAGTTAGTCGTGAGTTCAAATCACGGCTGGAGAATGTACATTTTACCTATCCGTTTACATCCCACATTTTGGTGAGGATTGTTTTTGTAGTTCTTGTTACGTTAGAAAAACAAAGTCAACTTTACGTAGGTCACGTGATCTAGTGCTAGGTCATTGGTCAACTACAGTTGATTTCATCATCAGTGTGTCGATGACGGTACTGCCCAACGGTGCCAATCCCTCTTCTGGTTGATCCAGTCTCCGGGACTGATTACCAACCACCACTAGAGAGCCTAGTCTGTCTTCTATTTACCCAGAGCTGTGGTTGGAGGGAGATATCGATTCATGCCTTTCTCAAAGGCGTTAATGCGAAGAGAACACTAACTGTCTCGGCCGCTCTGCTTGCCGATTTCATTATCCGTGTCATTAACCGCAAAATCTTCTCAAATCACGACATGAAGGAGGCTTCAGTAGGGGATGAATAGATAAACGACGCAGATAAAGATAAAGTTCCAGATGAGGATCGAACTCATGACCCGTGGGGTGGGTGGAGGCCCGCTTAACGGACAACCCTTCTTACAATGAACCACTGAAAGTGGCAAAGCGCGAGTCTGAAGCAGGGAGGAACCCAACCTGAGTTTAGATGCGATTAAGAGCAACAACAATTAAAATGAAGGTAAATAGAAGCGAAATGTTGATAATAAAAATCTGCAATACTTCATCTTAATAAAATGAATAGAAATAAAATGAATTAGGAAGGAAGCATAAAATGACAAGTAAATAATGAGCTAGTTAGAAGGTGGCATATAGAAACTATAATAGTAGAAGAGAAAAAAACAATGAACAAATGCATTTTATTTATTTATTTATTTATTTATTTATTTATTTATTTGCTGATTTCTTCTTCCTGGTGGGCAACCAGCGGAGAATTCCCAACTTTTCAATCTTTGTTCGTTGCTGTGTCAAAATACAGAAGGACAAAACGACTCAGGAAAAAAAATCACGTTTTTCTTTTAAAAAGGTTGGAATTACGCGCGAATAGCATTTTTGCTGTGCTTATGTGCTACCATAGCTGGCGATAAATCTCTCTAATAATGGTAACGATGAATTCTTGAGAACCCGCGACATGGAAGTCACAGGTAAAATATACAAGTGGACTAGTCGCCTTCTCCCGTAACCACGTCTGATTTTTCACGTTCAGGTTTTGTTTGCTTTTTGCTCTCCCTTCTTCGCCTGTCATGTTTGTTCTGATCATTAAGGGTTACGGCGGTAAGCGAGCCGATGATGGTAGTTACTATCTGATGTCGCTAGTCTGGTTCTGCGCACGATTTTTCAGATTCTATGGAGGCGGCGATGGTATCGCTGGTTGGCTTCATTTCTCTCAATCTCACTTCGTTTCTCTCACTCTTACTCTCACTCTGTTTCTCTCACTCCGTTTCTCTCACTCCGTTTCTCTCACTTCGTTTTTCTTACTCTTACTCTCACTTCGTTTCTTTAACTGTCACCCTCACTTCGTTTCTCTCACTTTCACTTCGTTTCTCTCAATCTTACTCTCACTTCGTTTCTCTAACTTTCACCCTCACTTCGTTTCTCTCACTCTCACTCTCACCACCTTTCTCTAACTCTCGCTTCCTTTCTTTTTCCAGCTGATGAGAGGAAAAGGATACCAACTGCAACCCAAGGTTTTGTTTGGGGCGAGCGTTGAGGCTCATAGAGTAAAGACGATATCTTTAAAGAGCCGTCTTGAATGTTTTGAGTTCGAGTCTTGAAGCATCCAGTGTCTAAAACATTGGATAAGTACTGCATATTCCAAACTAAAAGAAAAATGGTTCACAAATATATTTTGGTAGACTACTGCACTCTGCAACACATCCAAGTCCCATAAATGTCTTAAGCAGTCTGGCTATATCGAATTTTGATAGACAGTCGCCTAGCCATAATACCAGCGCAACAGACGCAGTGTGATAGTTGCATGTTAGCAAACAACCAACAAAACTGTCCACATGTTTCTTCAGTTTATACATTGGTCCGATCGGCTGGCTATGTATGTATGTATGTATGTATGCATCACATGAACAGGAACCACCAATGGAGCTAGAGGGCTGAAAATTTCAATATTTACTCATTACTGTGTCTACGAAAAATGTTTATTTTTGTTTTTTTCAACCCCTCCGATCAATGGGGGTTTAGTGGGGAAGGGTCCAATTTGCAATGTAAATTCATGCTAAATTGATTACTGGTTCAACAGCATTCATACTTTTTATTTTCAAAATCCAGCCTTTTATTTAGTGATCACAGCCCAACAAAATGCAAGAGAAGTAACTTGTTCGTTGATCACCCCTCTTTCCAATTTCCAATACTCACGTGCATATGTTAATGATATCTTAGATGAATGCTCATCAGGTAAAATACGTATTGTTTGCCGGCTATGATGGGTATATCAAGTACATAAAGTGAGAGATCCGAACTGAAAATTTGCTTGTTACAAGTTGAGTAATATGGTCCCCAAAAAAGAGTACGATCTCTCTCACAGAACAAGTATTTTTGTATCTCGTACTCAGATCCCGAATAAGCTACTGGACTTTCCATGGTCATTCAAGTTTTCTAATAGATTTTATGATATCTTTGACACCTGTTTTCCCTCTAATATACTGTCTTATGATCTCTTCATGTGATATCCAAGATATCATCTAGCGTAGACAACAGAATGAAAAGAATTCATCTACGGGATCGAACAAGGGATTCTGTTCGTAATTCTCAGATCACTGAACACAGCAGACATCTGAAGATGGCTGAAAGGTTGTTACTTACAATCATGATTAGGACAGTGTCCCGCTTAAATCAATTATAACTAGAAGGTATTCGGAGAGCGCATATCTCTACCAATACCATGAAAATCAGTTCATATTTATCTCCAAAATTTTCCAATGAATTTCAATGAAATTTTGTGTAAGGGTGGACAAAAGACTGTGGAGGAAGAGTTCAACTTTTGGGGTGGATCCATGTATAATTACTTTCCTTCCGCTGTAGTTATATACCTACACCATATAATATCGCGAGGAATTCATATCTATCAACATATCTCCAAAAGTTCTGAATTAATTTCTATGAAACTTTGGAGAAGTTTGGGCAATGGGCTACGGAAGAAAATGAATTCTGGGGCGGATCCATGCACAATTACGTGCCCTGACTATGGTGTTGTCTGAGTACCTATTTACTCGCGCTCCCACGAGTGCGAGATGTGACGCAAAGTCGAGTTTAAGGCTTAATGGAGCACCTGCAAAGTTAACTCCAGCCGCCGTAACCGAAGTCACAAAAGCGTCAGGACGATCCCGACCTGTCCCTCTAAGTGCAACGGGACATCACCTCCCCGGGGCGAACTGCTTCCCCACAGCTGGGCCAAGTAATAATAATAGAACCCAAGGACGGCCCATTCGTCAGTGGCGGTACCTTTGGCAATGCCGTGGAACAGACACTACACTTTAATCCAAACCAAAAAGACCAGAATAAATGTGGAAGTGAATATGTGCTCTCTGGGTACTTTCAAGTTTAAAATTATGTAATTATCATATAACTAAAGAGTACAGGGTTCCAATGAGATAATATTTGTTGGTATACAGATTTGATTAAATCTAGGTTGATGAACTCTTTCTATCTTATCGGGCATATTATCCAGCCTAATATGAGTCAACATGCTGTGTAGATGTAATATACTAGCTGAAGTACCTGTCTAGGTTGGGTTAAATATTTTAGGAGTAAAAAAAAAAGAGGTCTAATCCTTTCAGACTTATTAAAAAAGGAAGGAAATCTCCTTCCAATTTTGACACCTTGATGGAAAGTTTCCTCCATTTTTGAACTCTCAAATGGGAAAATAATCTCTTTTTGCTTTTAACCCCTAGTGAGGGAGAAAACTTTCTTTCACCTCTAAACCCTAAAAAGACGGGAGGGGGAAATATCCCTTCACTTTTAACCCCTTGAAAATCATATATAAACATATAAAATAAGAAATATATTCATGTGCATATTGAACTGAAAGTAAGGGTTCAGTGTAGTTTTTACGTCAAGGAAACCAACATGAAAAAATATATGAATTTTGTCTCATAATAAAATCGACATTTTATTTTGGGGGAAAACTGGATATTTCTCTCTGAATAATGAAGACAACTCTTGATTGAACCTAATGTTATTGATAATCATGCACGTGATCTTTTGAGATTCTCCTGGTGTTTTTGATGCGAGTCGTAAACCAGACATCGGGATCAGTAGCGTGTGTTATAAGGAGGCACCAAATCTGAAAAAAAATTTTTTTTTTTTTACTTTATGTGTTTTATATGTATCATATCGATACTACACTTCCATCAATTACCGCGTTACAATAATAACCCTAATTAAAGATGATAATTGGCCAATACCACCAACCTGAACGCTCATTAAAGCTGAAGGTACTCTAGTAATTATATGAAAGTTCATGCCAAATGCTCAGAAAACCCGATTAGCTGACCAAGTATCGATATTTACGGCACCTGAAAACATTTAATAGCAATTGTTATCGCGTTGAATCAATGATATTTCTGCATTAGATTTTTCTGCGCTGTGTTTGTCTGGGGATTTTTTTTCTTCACAAATTTCCAAATTTTGTCATTGTTTTTTTTTTTTCTTTTCACTTTCTAAAAACCTTCTCTTCAAATGAAAACAGAAAGCTTGATCATTTAAAACAGTATTTGATTATAATTAACAACAAAGGATAATTCAGGTGTAGTGTTAGGCTTAATGTTGAGGTTTGGGGTTACTAGTGCAGCGATCAGGCTTCAAAAAGAGCTTTAGAAAAGAAACCTACCCATCCCGGCGGTAAAACAAGATAAAAACTGTTTTCAAATGAAGGCGCGGGTGTCTAAACTTATCTAAAAGGCGTGGAAACATGTATTTAACCCCTTTTCTGCCAATGTGTCATAGATTGCTTCGAAAATGTATAATGACATTTTGTCCTGTCCAATCTCACAATAAGGTTTGTTTTTCAATGCTTTTTGCCTATATATCTATTATAGGACAACCCAAAACAAGATACTATGAGTGCTAGATTATCATATCGATGATTTTAAGACAACAGTTCAACCTTTTAAAGGCCACCTTTCAGGGATTTTTTTGCCTGGCTCTATCAGCCTCAGTAAAGTACTGATTTCCATGAAAACTATTAATGATATTTATATAAGTACTGAACAATAGAATCCAATCAATTCGGAGAGGTCTTTGAATAAGATGTAAGTTACAGAGAGATGTAACCACATAAACGTTTGTGGTGTGATTTAATGCTGGATCAGTGACATTGCTTGAAAGGATTCTCAATGAGAGGCAACTGCCTGGTAAGTTCATCTGTGGTGTTTGCATGCAAATGCCGTAATTTGGCAAGTCTCTTGGACTTTTTCCTCTTTTCCTCTATAGTCTTAGGTGCAGCATATACGATGGAACAAACCAGAGCAGTTTGATGGTAAGCTGACTATGGGGTTAGGTTATATGTATCTGACCATGACATCCATTGCTTTAAATTGTAAAGTGTTCAGTAATGGTGGCTCCCTGCAAGATTGTTTCATCTTCTGGGCTTTTTGCAACATCACCAGTTAGTCCAGATGCTCCAAGGAAAGCATTATGATCGGGAACTTCGTGGACTGAAGACTGCACATGAAGCATTGACACACCTTTACTCGACCCCTGCAGATACGAATCCTAGAGCCAATGGACTACCTCGAATTGATGACAGAACCATTGGATTCATCAATGATCTTAATGCCTGTTTCCTTAAGGACAGCTAAGCAATGGTTGAAGATAAATACCTTAAAATTGGAAATCGAATGTCTATGGTGCTGTTAACAGGGTTCACTGAAGATGGTAAGAATCAATATTTGCCCTTTAAAACAGTTACCTTGAAGCTGTATCAGTACTCTGAGGAGAGCTGATTGTGAGACAGACATCTTGCTGCATGTCGATGCAGTTTTGGAAATGGTGTCATTCTTTGTTCTAGCAGGGATGGCCAACTACGCCAGGTATACACCGAAAAGAATATTACGTAGACCAACTTAAAAAACATTGCTCTAATTTCTTGCTGTTTTGCCTGCATTTTTATTATGAGACAACCCAAACCAAGACACTATGGGTGAATAAATTATCATACTGATGATTTTAAGACTACTGTTTAACTCTTTACGGATTCCTTTTTAAGGACTTTTTACATTAGCTTTCACGGAAAAGCTGGATTAGTCTCTGCAAGGTGCCGATTTCATTAGAATTAGTGCAGTCTTTCATAGAAGAGCTCTAATATCTTCAGTAAGGTGCCGATTCAATTAAAATTAGTGCAGTCATTCACAGAAAAGCTCCACTAGTCTCAGTAAGGTGCCGATTCCATTAAAATTAGTGGTGTGGTCTTTCACAGAAAAGCTCTATTAACCTTGGAAAGGTGCTGATTCCATTAGCATTTGTGCAGTTATTCACAGAAAAGCTCTTTTAGCCTCGGTAAGGTGCCGATTGCATTAAAATTAGAGCAGCCTCTCATAGAAAAGCTCTATTCACACTTTGGGAAAGTTCTCGGCTACTGACAAGAAATAAAACTGGTGAATATGCAGGAGAATTCAAGTGATTATGCATCTCAAATCGGGGCTGTGAGGATCAAGAAGAGCCGGAGAATGTGTGGATGACCAGCGTGATGATGTATCTAAAGTAGAATGATACATCTTGAACCACTGATAGAATCTATTTGATCTCACAGAAGTTCCACAATGACTGGTGAATATTGTTAGAAGCCATGTGTCTTCAGCTGCTGCCGAGGAATCGCGCCATTCGCTATAAGTGAATTGAACAACTATATATGAAAAGTTCGTCAGTGAAAGATTAGGGGGGGAAAAACAGTTTTTAGATGTTATCACAGAGAAAACGGTCTTCCCATTTGCAGATATGAAGAGGCACTTGAGCCTCGACAAGGCAAAAAAGATAACTATCATACGTAAGTGCTTTCCAGACGCTTATTGACAGTTGCAAGGAACTGGGATGTTGACCTGAAGATGGTGCTTTCATATGAGCTAGCATGTGTCCTCCATGTGTCTTCCACGATGACAGTTCCGTGAGGAAGACCATCAAAGCTGATCGGACAAAGAAACTAGAATCAGGACCAATGAGGTTCTTGGCCCAACGTAGTTGATGGAATGGCCACGATTCAAGCTCTCAATGAGTATAACTTCGAAACTTTCAATAACCTGGGAGAAATAGTCACCAAAAGATTGATTCAAGTCTTAAAAAATCGTACCTACAAAGCCAGAATGCTCATACAAGTGTTTGACATATGGCTACGTTTATTCAGTCAGGTCTGATCAGCATCGGTGCCGCAGAACTTTAGCCACAAATATGTCCACTACCCTAACTTACCATATCATTGGAAACAGCTGTGCTACACTCCGGGCAACTTTTAAAAGAAGCTTGAAACAAACCACATTTGACAGAGTTCGTTTGTCCATTTGTGGTGGACGATACCAAGTATCGCATCCCAAACGGAATATTGCTTATACTCGCAGGAGGGTTCAATGATGATCAGAGGGTGGTCAAGGTATCTTTCAATGGGATATCCTTAAATATTTCAGTTGTCAAGAAAAGGCCAACACCAGGGCGGTCCTGCATGTAGTACATCTCACCCGAGAGTATCATGGAACAATTATCCGGACTGACGATACAGATGTTCTGGTCATCCTTCTTTGCTTCTATCGCTGAGGAATGATGACCAAGAAAGTTTACATGCGGGTAGACCATGCCAGCATGTTTGTGACAAAAGAGCGATACATACCCGTTCATACCATAGCATTGGAATCGCCAAAGATGTTTGTCAATGTTTGTCATCGGTGTATGCTTTGACTGGTTGTGACACTATCAACCTTTTGTTTGGAATTGGAAAAGAAACTGCATTATGATTACTCTGCATCCCAAGTGAATCTTGAAGTTCTGTTCTTGGATTAAGACATGTGATTTGGGCCATTGATGAATGGTTGGAATCAGTCAGGACTTTTGTACGAGGACATGATAGAAACGGGGTTGTACGATATTGAACGAATTATGACTATTTTTTATGTAAACAACTCTGATGAACCTAAGACATAATTGCCTCTCACAGAGAATGCTTTCATGCAGCATGTTCACAAAACCAGGTACCAGTCGATGATCTGTTGCTTGGCCAACATTGGATAATCCAATCAGTTGTTGATGGTTCTTTGACAGAACTTCACAGTGATGTTTACTCAAGAATCTGCACCCACCGAAGTCAGAGACAGCACTCATTTGTATTGTATTGTATTGTATCTATAAAGAAGTCTCTAATTATGCATATGTTCTGGTAAGACTCAAACACAATAACCTCTGCAACTGTGAAAACTTCCAAATGTGCCATCTTCTTCATTAGATTATGAGAACTGAAGCGAAACTGTCCATTAAGCATATTTATCGTTTATTGGAAAAACATTATATTATCGTCAATTTAGTTTAAAATATTATTAATTCAAAATAAGTACCCAAGAAAATTCCATTACTGTGTAATTCATAATTCCTTTGTAGGAAAATAATATGGAATAAAAAAAATGAGTATTACCTTCAATCATCCCAAACCAACATTTTTATGGTTACTCCTCTCTGTTGCTTACGCCTTATCCAAAGACATCCCCAATTGATTTGATTGCATTGCTTAGAACTTATATAAATATTATCAATAAGTTTTAAGGAAATCAGTACCTTACTGAGACTGATAGAGCCCGGAAAAATCCTCAAAAAGTGATCTGCTTAGGGTTAAGATGTGGTCTTAAAATTATCGATGTAATAATTTAGTCCTCATAGTATCTTGTTTTGGGTTGTCCCCTAATAGAAATGCATGCAAAAAACAGTGACAAAAAACGATACTGTGGGATAGGACCGGACTAAATGTCACAATACAATTCTGAAGAAATCCATGACTCGTTCGTAGAAAGTATAAGTACAAACCCAATTTTCCATAAATAGACATCCATACCTTTCATTTGAAACCGGTTCCATCTTGTTCTACCACCGAAAGGGATGGGTCATTTTTTTTTTTTTTTTGCACTACACGGTTTTGTCAAGTCGATTACAGAACAAAGGGGAGCAGTAAACTTATTATCACGACTGTGGTTTCGCCACTGAGAAAATACTTATACGCCGTCCGAGTTTTTTAAAATTTTTCTAACGAAGATAAGGTGACAATCGCCTCATTGAACAGGAAAGCTCTCTTTTGCAAAAATATCGCCGGATCAAAGGGGAGAAATTTAAAAAAAAAAAACAGTGTCACATAGGTCAGGTGGATAATCCCCAAAACATAGAGATACAAACAATGATGTGCCAAGGAGGACAAGGAACATGCGTCGCGGGAACTAGTTTCTACATTCCGGAGCAGAGTTTTCCGAAGGAAGGTTGGAGGGTTCACGGTCGAAATGTTGTGACAAGAATTAGCCGCAAACAAAAAGTCCGAATGAACTTTCGTTTGAAACCAGTTTCATCTTGTTCTACCTCGGGGGGGGGGGGTAAAATAGGAAAGAAGAAAGGAAGAGGTGCGATGCTATCAAGAGATGAGACATCATTAAAAAGTATGATGCCTTTAAAAGAATATAATGAATAACAAAATTTTGACAAGAACGGTCGCCATTGTTATTGTAAGATGTTAATCCCTGCTACCCGCAATAGACCGGTTTGATCACTGTGGCTTGGTTTAAGATATTCTTGAGTTCTGAAATTTATATGTATGTAGGTGGCAATCAAAAACCGGAATTTCTTTTTCTCTAACAAGAACATTGACTGGCCGAATTTTTATTTGGCTGACTTAGGCGAGACCTTCGTATGTCAGAAGTTCCATAACAAGACTTCAGGTGTTTGGATAAGAATATGAACAAAATTTGAAATTCTTGAAAAAATTTAAACTGAAAAAAAATTAATCTTGCTTTTTCGAACGATCAAAAAATCGCAGTTGTGCTTTCATTAGTTTTTTTTTCTCGCGGTGGTGACCACTTGATGTTGAAATGGCGAAAAAATAAGAAGAAATAGGAGAATTCAAAAAAGAAGAACATAAGTTTTACTGTATTTTCGAGAAAATATGTTTAAATGATTTATGCCGTCTAATGAAAATGAATTCACGCGCCTAAACAGAACAATCACCTTTCCGAATTTGTTAAAATACAAATTCAAAATTGAATCGGCAGCAATAACCTTTTTTTCTATAAATCGTAAACATACGAACGTACATAAAATCCTTCACTCTTCTTCACGAATCTAGATATGGTGTTTACAATGTACATTGTAAATACTAAATCTTATCATAATTGAATACTACATGCGCAATGAATGCTTCTTTTCCATAAATCCCAAACATACCACACATCGCACTAATTTTAGGTAAAAAAAGTTAACTGGGGTTTTCGTAAATGATGAAACATGAAAGAAAGGCCTGTTCAGTTCCTCAAATTGTCTTCCATTGTTTTTCAAGTAAAAAAGGAAAAGTCGGCAAAATGAAAATTCGAACAGTCAGCGTTCGGGATAACAGTTTTCGGGAAAGTGAAATTCGGGATAATGAACCAGACGCCTATGTATCCATGTATCTATGTATTCAGACTTTTTTTTCTCTAAAAACTTGAATTTCTGAACACATGCTCCTTTTAATGAACAAGGAAAACTTTTGTTTTTGTTTTTTTGAAAATCCCCCAATATTGGGGGGGGGGGCAATTCACAATGAAAGTTACTGATCTTACAATGTGTCCAGTAGCTGTCAGGACTCTTTTTAGAGGTTTTTTTAAGTAACTTATTCATTGATCACCCCTTTCCCTATTTTTTAATTGTGCTCATCCCAGCGCGGCATGCTGTCTCAAGACATTGATCATGTGACAGTTTCTATTGTCAGACTAACCAGAGCTGTTATTTTAGATGTGTCCACACATCTCTATTAGTCGCTTTAAGGTCGGTCAGTCGGACATATGTCGAACGTAAATAGGAAGGTGGGAAGGAAGAAGTGTGATACCATTAAGAGATGCGATGTCATTAAAAAGTATGATGCTATTGAAATAGTAAAACTCCGATCTTTTTTCCTTACTAGCGCCAAATGGTGTCATGATAGATTTTTTTTATTTTAAAAAAGGCCAAAATGGCCATTTGGTCTTCCTCCTCCTCCTCCTCCTCCTCTCCCTCTTCTTCCTTTTGCTACTACTACCTCGGATGATAGACGCATTGTTGAACTTATGGTTCTTACTTATCATGAATTTATGATTCAAACCATGCTAGTGGTATTTTCATCAAGATAACTAAATGTTACCACTACCACTGTTTAATTTACAAAGTAAAAAGCAGCACATATGGGTGGCAGTGATTCATCATTTTCCTTGGAATGCTACTTCATCTGAGAGCTTAAATATCCACTACACCTTGTTTAATCTTATTGCTGTAAGATACAATACTTTAGTTCCCGTGCTCAGCAATTGACCCCTCGCCTTCTTTACCCGCTAATACGTGTCGGTTGCGACTGAGGCGCGCCCATACTTTTTAGGAATATCAAAGGTCGCTGCAAGTACCACTCCCTTCCTACGGACCCTTTTATGCGAAAAGTATCCGAAAGGTTTTGATTCGGGAGACTAAAAGTTGTTTTTTTTTTAAAGGTCACAAACATCGAAAGGTGTAATGAAGCTGGTGGACGTATTGAAACAATCACTTCAATAAGTTTTACTGGTGTGATAAGATGTGATTATCGTGCACTTCGAAAATTTTAATTCTATGATAATCCGTTTTATTCAGTTTTCATTTTTTTTCTCGTCAAAGTTTTAACAAACGATGATAAACGAAATGACGTATAAGCGAGGACCTACTGTACTGTGAAGAATGAACAATTTATGAAAGAATGCTTTTTGTCAGCGGTTCCGAAACCGGGGTCTGTGGACTCCAGAGTGTCCGTCAAATAATGCTTGCAGGTCAGCAGCAGTGTTCTCTCTGAACGTGACACGGCAGAGTATCATCAACATCCGTCGTACAGCTATAAATATAATTATTATACGCAGACCTCTTTACTGTTTGTAAGAATTCAAACAAATGTAATCTATTTAAAATAAGAATGATTTTTAAAGGTGTAACATTGATTATTATAGCAGTCCATTGATTACAGTCTGGAAACTAAATGCTAAAAATAGGGGTTCACCAGAATATTTCTGTTATAGAAGCGGTCTTCGAGTGTTCAATTTTGAAACCACTGTTTTACGCTGACTTGGAATGGTCCTCTGTTTGATCACTTCACCAGCAACTGCCATAGACAGTGGTGGCCAAGGGAGATAATACAGAACTGGCTGTGAAAACTGGAGGCGACATTTTGCTGTGGAAACTGGAGGCGCCATACAAATGCTGTTCACACCTGCGGTCGCTAATGTGTCCAACTATCGGATGTGAGGAAATGCCACCTTCGTCTTACAGGGGGCGCTTTCTGTGTTGTTGGAAGCTGAATCTGACTGTCAGTTCTCTTTCCTCCTTGGACTTCCTTTTTTCTTTTCCCTCTGTATTCCACATCTCGCTACTTTTTCTTCTCGGAAAGGGTGCGATGTGAGACAGAGAGAGAAAGAAGATGAAGAAGAAGAAGGAGGAGAAAGACTGAAAGAAAAAAAGGATTATCTGACTTTTTCTGCGCCTTCTACTCCTGGTGGCAGTACGGTGGCAACAGGCATCTGATGTCGCTGGTGTGCTGAACCGAACCAACTTGGTACCGTAGTGGTGGTGGTCGTCGTCAATAGTGACTTGTAGACACTCACCCCGATGCAATCTGCAGCCCAAGACACACCGTCACGTGGGACAGAGATAACGAGTGGAGAGAGAGAGAGAGAGAGAGAGAGAGGGGGGGGGGAGCATCGTCTTCTTTCCGTAATGGCCACCCCCACCTGCCTGTGTCCGTTCAGCCAACAGACGCGCCCAGACGCCCGCAATTGCCCTATGAAGTAATCGATCAAATCGACCAAATTAAATTTTTTGTCTTTTTCCCCACGGAGCCTTTGAATAAGAAAAACAGAACGTTTACAATACGTAAGTAGAATGGGGATCCGCTACACAAACACGTTTATGTTTCTGTTCTGTTTGGGCTTCTTAAGGCAAATCTGAATCAGGTTCGCCTTCAGAAGCCCAGACAGGGAAGAAACATAAACGTGTTCGTGTAGTAATATCCCTATTCTACTAAATATCCGGCTCCACTCTAAACAAACTTAATATTTAAAGTTGAATGTATCGAGCACACTATCAAATAGACCTATCATACATCGGATATTGCATTATATCATATCATATTACATCTTACTATATCGTATTGCATCCCTGATTCGTACTATATATATATATTGTTTTTAGGGGTTGCTTTATCTATAATGGCAGTGCTTGATATCTAAACATCGATAAATATTCACTAATTTGCGATCGACGGAAGACTGTTGTCCGTCGATCGCAATGACTGAGCGAAACTGATCAGTAACAACAAAAATCTATCTATCTATCTATCTATCTATCTATCTATCTATCTATCTATCTACCTATTTGTCTGTCTATCGATCTCGTGAGTGCGCGTTGTTCGTTGGTAGCTGACAAGAATCAAACGTTTTTCACCGAAATGTAGACTTGACTGAGGATCGTAATCGGTAACTCACTCAGAAGGAAGATTTTTCTTTCTCAAAGAGTTCTTTCGACCATACACGTGTAGATATTGCAATGTGTACAAACCAATACTCTGTATGGCAATGTAATATTCAATGTATGGATGCAGATTATAATACATCAGACTAGATCAAACTGAAGAGACGATTTGGATAGCCAAAGTAGAAATTACAAATGAGATTTCTCTACTTAATTCAACATTCAGTATCTTAATTTAACATGTTTCGTAAGTCAAATCATTATAACATCTACTTAGGCTTTCTAAATTCATGCCTATGTAAATGCAAAGAATTGTTATTGGCGACTCATTTTTTTCTTCTTTGTTTTTTTCCTTTCAAAACATTGGAAACCATTTTTCAAAAGAAGGTTTTATTTTTCACATACACTAAGTGGATACTGTCATTCATGGCTCATAAAACCGTGATGAGAAAATGCTGACGTAATCTATCTACAGTTAAACCAGACGATACAGTCTTTAACAACAAATTCAGACCTCCACAGGAATGAGAAAAAAATCTTCTCGGTTGGAGTAGCAAACGCTAAGAACAGCCTTTTTTGTAAATGAAAATCGTTCCCACCCGAGAATACCAATACAATTTTTAAAAACGTCTCTATTATGATATCGGTCATACCAAATTTAACTACCAATCTTCTTATTAGTATAATCCCAGTCTAAACTCGATTGGAGCAGGTTAAATGACGCAATCAATTGCGGTCATAAAAATGTTTATTTCAAGTACATTCAACAGCATTTTCTTCTTCTATCTCTTACAATGAATGCAATTATACCAAGCGTCAAAATCTGACGTGTTCAGAAAACACATTAATTAATCACCTTTGTCTCGTCCCCTGATCTCTATTGTACAAAACACTGGATTCGTCACGTCAGATCACAACTTTGCACCATTATAAGCTGGAGAAACATCAGCGAAAGTCATGGTCGGATCGAATTCAGACTTCGTGGGTTAATTGCCAACTACACCTCAGCATGGCTCAACTTGGTTTGGCATTATATCAAGAGGCTACAAGATCGGACAGAGGCTGTATCTGAGTGTATCTAGCAATAGTTTGGAAAAGGTTCACCAAAACAAATGCCGATATTTTGCGAGGGAGATAATTTCCCAGTAAACATGATTTGTTGCTGCTGCTACTGAAGTAGTACGGAACAAATGAAAGCAGAAAACTCTGGACATTTGAAACTGCATTTAATCAAATTTAACCACAAACGCTTATATGGGGTTAGTATTGGGGTCAGGGTTAGTATTGGGGTCAGGGTTAGTGCTAGGGTTAGATTTTGGATCGCAATTAACAACTTGAAAAGGTTCGGTATTTTTTTTCATTTTGTTATGTATAAATAAATTATGCTTATAAATAATGATTAATGATTAAATAATAAGATTTATCTCCCTTTCTATCACGTTCAACGTCTATGCTGGTTATCTCCCTTCCTACATATCGGCATCATGTTTTGATGAACCTATTCCAAATGATTACCCCACACTGACAAAACGCAAGAAAGTCTGGTTGTATCGTGAGGCACTGCTGTGACTTCCTTGGTTAGTGGTAATGGTGCTTTGGTCTCGAAACCATGCCAGAGTCATCATCGGATGAAAGCTTTTTTTCTTGTTTTCTCAGCTGAAGTTGGATGAATTTTATTTATTCAAGAATGTTTTGGTGATGATTTTCGACTCAGCTTCAACAGGAAGTAGAGTCACTTAATGACTGACAATAGCTATGTGACTTGTCATTGATCGACCTTCCTTTCTACTGTCTAAGCTGGCTATGTATGTATGTATCATGTGTATAGGCGGCACCACTGGAGATAGAAGGCTGAAAATCTCTACATTTACTCTTTTTTTTATGTCTAGAAAGAAAAATTGTTCTTTTCTCACACCCACCCCCTAAACATTTAATGGAGGGGGGGGAGTTCAATTTGCAATGAATGTTTATGCTATCCCTGAGTTCATATCACGTTTTTGTTTTAATTCAGAATTTTTTCTTTTGGTTTCTTCAGTTTTTAAGCTGGTCTGGCTGACTAAGTATGTATTGTGCGTAGAGGCCGCACCAATGCAGCAGAAAATTTCAACATGTACCCCTTACTTTTTTGTTTTTTTGAAAATTTGCCCTGGTTAGATTTTAGTGGGGTTCAATTCGCAAAGTAACTTTATTATAAATTCGTCCCTTAGTTTGTGTCCGGCAGCATTCACACTAGTTTCTTGAAGATACAGACTTCTTCTTAGTGATCACTGCCAAACAAAAAGCGAGAGAAGTAATTGATTCATCGATCAGACCTGCTTGCAATCCTTTAGTTGATAGCACCCAACATGGCGTTCTTCCAAAACACGTTGGCCACGTGACAGTTTCTTTGAAGTGACTACCAACTAAGAAAGTAAACGGTAAGTTTTTTTTTTACCAACGTTCGCCTAATGTGGCACAAGGTCACAATAGTGAGAAACAAAGATGTTTGTAATGGCTTACAAGACCAGCTTCTTGCAAACCGTCGCTAAATAGCGGACAGCCCCGTCCTGCGTCGGGTAAATCTCACAGTAGAGATAATAATGAGGAAGAAACTAAACAAGTTGAGGAAAGCGAATATTTTTCATCCATTATGCGCTGTTTACTGACTGTCGTAGGTAGATGACCTTACTGTAGAAGTGATCAGATGGCCTCACTGAAGAAGTGATCAAAGAGATCAACAACAAATTAGTATCAACCTTAATTAGAGTCAAAAATTAATAATGATGGTTTACAATATTCCATCCCCTACCACCAAAAATGAAAGAATAATTACTTTCAAGATTATCTTTGAGATTGCACAACTGCACATCTTTGCTTTCTCTTTGAACTGAATTACATTGAATCTTAATCAATGATGAGACCGAAGGTATGGAGAGAGAGTTATCATGACAATAAAATGAATTAAGTTGGATTTTGGCCAATGAAGTGGGGTAAAAGGTGAAACTAAAACCTCCACGGGTTAAGCAGTAGTAAAATTATCACGGTCAATCATTGTTGCATTGCCAAAACGCAATATCCGACTCAAAACATCGATTCTTTGTTCAAGAATTGATTTTATTGAAATATGTGCCAGAATGAATGATGAAAATCCTCGGATCAAAATATTTTTTTCAGGTGATTAGAATCGAATATTGATCAGAGAATGGCCTCTGGTGACCTCTAATGATCTCGTGGGTTAGCCTATGAGGGGAGTGGATTTTCACTGATTCTCCATGCCAAATATCGTCCTTGTAGTTTTTGCAGAGAAAAGGCACGAACAATCAAACAAAAGACTCAAACATATATATATAAGAAGAATTACAAGGATATATACTCGATGAATGTTAACATTTCATGCCAAACCCAACCGCAGCAACCGGCAATATGCTTTTTATTGCCGGTTCCTAGCTTTATTCACTGCGTTAAATATTGAGCACTGTAATTAAATATCCTCAACGACGGATAAAATCTGTTTTCTATATCTTTCTTTTTGCATTCTTACAAATTGAAAAATTCATTATATGTATATATATTCTCCTTATCTTTATCCTTAAGAAATGAATAATGCATGTATATATATATATATATAGAGAGAGAGAGAGAGAGAGAGAGAGAAAGAGAGACAGATAGAGACATTTATGTAAAGTTCATTTCATTTTTATTAGAACTAATATAAAGTGAGCTCATTCATTTTTAGGTTGTGCCCGTTTTATTGACGACTTATAATCTCTCAATAATGGAAGAGTATTCGGAAAATCGTATACTAAAATACATCCTGCGGATCTTGAATTGAAGTTTGAACGTAACGGAATGCAAGCAACGTTCCTAGATTTGGATATTAAAATAGAGGATAGAACGTCTGTCAAAAAAATATTTGATAAACGAGATTTGTTTCCGTTTCGTATTGTACTAGTGCCTTTTAGAACAAGAAGTATTCCATTTTGGATATTTTACGGAACTATATTATCACAATATTTAAGAATAGCTAGAGATACTCTTCGATTCATTGATTTTATGCCGGAAATTGTTTCTTTAGTTGTCATAATGGTCAATCAAGGCGGTGAATAAGTGAGACTTTTAGACAATTCAATAAAGTCATGACTTTGAAACTCATCAGTTTGACCGTAATAAAACATTAACGAAAAGTGAAGAATACGTTAACGTCAGTATAAAAACAGAATAAATAATAATAATTGTGTTTATTGAAATGAATCAATTTGTATTTAACGTAAGGGGAATTAGTTAGCCAAAAGAGATGGATTCATTCTTTGTCATTGTGAGAGAAAATTGTATTGACTGTAATCAGGGAAAGGGGAAAACATTTGGTCCATTTATCCGACTGATAAGTAGTTGAGCGGTTGGGAGATCGAACATTGAATGCCAAGTAACAAATTGTAACAAAGTATTGCAGTATAACTCACTGCTAGAAAGTGGCTTCGTTTCGTTTCAACCATGTATATGAATAAAGTACGTTTATTTGACAATTTGATGGGAGAAATAAATTGACGGAAAATTGATGGTAAACGACGAGGGGAAATTACCTTTAAGGTTATTTGAAAAATTGCCAAATTCGTCGGTTGAATATGTGGGTAGAGATCCAACACAAAGAAGTTTCTCTGTGTAATTAGTATTCTTAAAGATGATATCAAGAATGGGTTTGTGTGCAGTCTGAGATTAAAACCAACACAACACATTTAATATTTACATGAGAGAACACTCAATGGAAGTGACACGAACAGCGAATCGCGTCCGTCGGTATACTTACTGATCCCTCCTCATTAAACACATTTTTGGGGTAACCTACGTAAATAATCCCTGTTTTAAAAAATTAAATGATGTATAGTGTAAAATAATATCCATATGTAATACATTATGATAATACCCTTTATAGAATAACAAACTACATATATGGCATAAGGTATAAATAAAAATCATTGCTGAAAGGGAGATAGTGTTTGATCAACACTGCTGGGGTGCCATGTTAATATAACTGTTTTGTTTTTTAAATCCCCGAAACGGTTACATGATAAACAACTGATTATCCCAACAAAAGGAAATTTACACATTGGACCATACAAAGTATTCATAAAACAGGGAGAAAAATACTGAAGAAAATTGCATTAATTGCGTTGACAAATATTGGGAAATAAATGACTGAAGTGACACAAAAGGAAATTTGAAAAAGTTTTTCAATATTTACTGTTTCAAGCTGTAAAGCTTTCTAGATAATAAATGAATGTTATTTCGAACTTGTTCCCTCAAATCGTGGCACACATTCAATGGTATCGATGGTATCTTCATCCCCTGTGAGCCAACGACAAACCATTCAACTCATATATCTAATCAGTGGTCCAACAACGTTTTCAAGGGACACACTCTCTGTTCTTTTTCTTTTTTATCAACCATCACGAAAATCGCCAAATAGGCTGGCGAATACCAGAAAATAAGCCACAGAACCACACCAAATCGTAAACTGTCTCAGAATAGTGTCGACTGGTGACAGCTAGCAGCTCAACTGCATTCAATTCGCGTACCTCAGCCGAGACAGAGAAATTTATCATGTTCAGCTTGGGCATGGACGGCTGAAGCTGTAGTCAGCGTAAGGGCACTGCTTACAACTACTACTGCTACTTTTAAGTGACTTTTTTTTAATTCGAGTTCAATATCAAAGTTGTGATACTATTTTATCATAGACTTTAACAACTAAACCGACACCTGCCATAAAATTCGACTGACTTTGTAACCTAAGAAGGCCTGCTGATGATGACACCAATGATCATAACTTTTAAGACAAATTAAATGCGGGTTGGAGATATTACATTTTTGGGAGAAAAAACTTATTTATATATATTCATGTATTCATTTTTTTAGAAAAATAATAAATAGCGCAACCACATCTGAAATTTTTTTGATGAAAATATTTGGCTTTTTAAATTCTTCTAAAAATTAATTTTTGAATTCTGGTTCTTGATAGGTTCTTCATTCCAAAATAATTACGAATAACAAGAATAGCGAGTTTCACTTGAGGTTTTGATTCATGCGCACTGCGCAAGCACATTTTTAGTCCTGCGCAAGCACTTTTAACCCCATAAGTCATAACAATATTAATTGAAATATTCTAGATTATTTCAAAATACATAAAAAATACCTAGAATTGTAAATTTCGGTTGATTACTATAGGTTATATTGGATTGTACGAGTTTTTGTTAATTAATCCGCACTGCGCATGCGTTCTGTGCCCTCTGGACACGATTTTATCACGTGAATAACCTTGCCTTAGCACACCGATACTTTGGGCATTTGCTCAGGTTTTGGAAGTGGTTCCATAATTTTGCTCACCACTGCCTTCAAGTCCCTCAAAAGGTGCATCCGCACCCCAACTGAAGGGTCTTTGCGTCTCCGTAAGGCTCTCAAAAAGGTTGGCTACACCTGTTTTGTGCGCAGCCAGCCTTTAATGGTAATATAATAAATATCTTGTTTTGATCTAAAATTTATGTTTCTTCATTTTTGTGAGTTTATGATAACTATTAACCTAGCCTTCTAGAAGTTTCCTAGTTTTCAGTTATCGAGTTATGTCCTTGAAATGTACTTGAAAGAGGCCTCTTTGACAACCGATAATTGCGTCATTTAGTCAGCTTCAGTCCAGTTGGGGTGGAATTTAACTAATATGGAGATTGGTAGTTAAATATGTGTGTCCTCTGGCTTTAACGTAGATAGGTGAAGTCAGCATTTTCTCATCAGAGCATTTTGAGCAATGGACGTCAGTATCCACTGAATGTATTTTGTTCCGGATTCTAGAATTCCAATTGGTCAGCACGTTTCCTTCTGTATTCAAGGGTTCCTAGATTAAGTCATTTTAATCTCTCGGTGTTAGATATATTTCCCCGTATCGGAATGGTCTTCGTGGCTCTCTTCTGTACTTTCTCTACAGCATCAGATTTGTATTTCATGTGAGGAGACTATGAGTTATGTTTGAAACGTCTTGTCTTTAAATCCGGCATGATTTTGCTTGGGCAAATAATGGATGAAATAATGAATGAAACTTTCTCCTCCAGAAGTTGTTATGCTATGAATAACAAGCAAGGAAATGACTGAGAAGACCTAAGCTTTTTATTCTCTTCGACTCAATAACGATATCGAACCCTGAAAAGATTTATTCATTCCCCGGCTGTCGGCAACTGAAAACTAAGGCGTACAAGCTGCACTAATAGAGCTAGAAGGCTAAAAAAATAAGCATTCACTTTTTACTATGTTTAGAAATAACGCCTTTATTATGTCCCAATAGGTTTTTAGAGAGGGGTCAATTTGCTATGTGTGTTCATGTTCAATTGATCCCTTAGTTTGTGTCCACTTCACCCCTTTTTGAAATTTTTTGATTGATCACCCCCAACACAGTATACTGCCAAAAAGGGTGGTCACGTGACAGTTTCTGTTGAGTGATTTCGGGAAAGATTCTGTCGAATTGTCGACATTTTCGCTCGAAATTTAAATCGGAAATATATTATCTGTTTAATAAGTTGTAAGTTGTCTGTTTGTCTAACGTAAAATGAGAGAGGAAGGGGGTAATACGAACACACGAACACAGAATTGGCTGTTCTACTCTGTGTGTACGTGTGTCTGTTCGCTGGCTTCTGATGATATAACTACATCTACTACTGCTACTATGGTTACTGATGTGTCAATGAATGAAAGCATTTTAGTTTACAATACCTAGCGTTAACCTTTCAAATTACTGTGTAAGCATACTGACTCAGTACATAGAGTTAGATATGCTGCAAAAGCAAAGGTTATTTACAAGTGGTTATAATGACTGTAATGCCGTGGGAAAAGATAGAAATGTTGCCTGGAAGTTGTGAGATGAAGTGTTTCCAAATGGATGAAACCTCTATTAAGCGATTCAACATTTTTCTCAACTATTCACAATCCGCTGTGGCTTAGGATTAAAAGTTTACCTTTTTTTCTTTAGATATAATTAGTTTCTTTTTTAGTCCCTCCCCCCCCTTTTATAGTGCCCCATATCGACGGTTTCTCTTTCAGTGGCCCTTTCTTATCAGCGTTTTCCCCCAGTGATCCTTATATCTGCAGTTTCCCTTTCGGCGGCCCCTATCTATCCATAGTTTCACTTACAAAGACGTACGCGGACAGATCATTAGAATTCCGTTCCAGAGTTGAAACGGAGATTCAGTTGTAACCTTCAAATATGTCCGATTGTTACAATAGAACTAACAAAACTTTGACCCAAATTCTAATGAAAATGGGTCAGAAGGATCCTGTAAGACCCCCCCCCCTTCATCCCAATGTATCAATTTACATTGACCTTGTTAGCAATTGTTTTGCTTGTTCAGCTGGCGTGTGTGCATTTTACTACAAGGGGAAAGTATGACATTCTGCCAGGAGAAACCCGTAATTATAACAGTAGCACAGGCTAGCTTCTACTGGAGATCAAATGACTCCTGGGTACTCCAAGAGACTGCGGTGTTCTGGTTGGTTTTAGTAACGCTGGATTGCTTCAGTTCTCCAGATTCTTCCACTCTATCGGCAAGGCTCTGCTGGGCTGTTCCAAGAGTGCCGATAAAGATGAGTAATGTTTCTTTCAAACACCACAATTTCTTCAATTCTCTTGGAAGATCCAAACATAATCTCAGGTTTTCACTCTCTCCAAATTCCACACTGGGGATTACAGGAAATATCCAGATGTATTCCCAAGTTTTCATTCCCTTTCAACTTCACTCTGGAATCAACCGAACTGCATCATCCACGATGTGATAGATCTTTTCTTTACAATGATTAGATATGGTCTCATGACCTGGACTGGGTGCTCCGTTCGATTTTCTTGGTCTCATATTTTACTTCTCTTTTCTTTTTAAATTCTTTAAGACAACTCCCGGTTTCTACTCATACTGTTGGCTTACATGGTTAAAACCCAGTCGCTTGCACAGATCCCAGTGCATCAACGTTCCTACTAAGTCTTTTTTTCTTCTCCTTCTGAGCTAGTTTGTACTCGGTTTGCCAATTCAATTTTCTGTGCTGCTAACCGTTAGGTCACCTACATCTCAATTTCGAATTTTATGAGACAGCATTTGTTCTTAGGATAATTTTGTTGCAGTTTCGAGCCGTCACAACCAATTTCTCATTACTCTATTTTGTACAGTCGACCAAAACTATTAACAGTGGTTTCTCCAGTTTTCAAGGCGGTCTGACTAACTAGCTATGTATGTATCGTGAATACAGGTTGCACCATTGAAGCTAGATGGTTGAAAGTTTCAACATTTACTCCTTATTATGTCTAAAAAAAAAACATTTCCTTTTCTTCTTTTTTTAAATTCTCCCCCTGAATAAGGTTTTACAGGGGGATCCAATTCTCAATGTAAGTTTATGCAAAATTGAACCATAGTTTATGTCCAGCAGCATTCGTGCTTGTTTTGTTCCAATTTAGACTTTTTTAGGGATCACTGTCCAAAAGGAGACGAGAGAAGTGACTTACTGACTGATCACTGTTTTTTCCATTTATTTATTGATCACCCCTACACGGCACACAGTCAAAAGAGATTGGTCATATGCTGGTTTCTATTGGTTGACCAACCAGACCTGTCATTCTATGATGTCATTATCTTTCTCCATTTATTTATCATCTGAATCGAACCTGACCAGTTTACTCGAAGGTCCTTCGAAGCAATAATCTTTTCTTTATGCCAGGAGCGCCTGTTGATTATTATTGCAAATCAAGCGACAGGGAGTGTCTTCAAATCTCCAGCACTTTCCTCGGTATCCCAACCGACTTCAACACTGCTGGAGTCTGAATCGTTTCAATTCTTCATTAGATTTCTAATTTGTTCACTATTGCTCCAAGGGTCTTTAAAACCGTTCCTAGAACTAAAATGACTTTAAACACGACTCACGCTTTTATGTGTCACAGTTTGTTTCAACTTTTAAACCAAATCCAATTATTATTTATTAATAGTAGTAGCGTCTGCTCGGATAGTGTAGTGATTAACATGTTTGCCTTCCATGCAGAAGGCCCAAGGTACGATTCCTTATATGCGCGAAGAGTGTAGAACATGGTGCACTCGGCAGTTAATTGATTACACTCTAAGCTACTATATATATATATATATATATATATATATATATATATATATATATATATATATATATATATATATATATATATATATATATATATATAAACTTATTAGTAAGTCCTGATCTCAACACCTGTCAAGGGGTTGGTTATAAAAACTTGTAAGTATAAAGTCCTGGTCTCGACCAGACGTGAGATTTGCTAGGATCACCAAGCTAACACATGCAACAGGAACTGAAAGTTTGTCACCGTCCTCCATACTCGATTGGGAGTGTCATTTGAGAGACTGTCGCCCTGCCTATCTTAATAGTAGTCGTACTAGTTATAGTTTCAAAAAATACCACTATTTCACGAAAATGTGTTCATATGGTTCACGCTTATACGCGTCGTTATTCAATCGTTGTTAGCGAGCCCCGAGGAAACGCAGAAATATTGAGGCCTAAACGGGCAGGATAGAGCATATTTTACAATTTAAAACAGTAGTTCTCAATCTATGTTCCGTGGTGTGCCGCAACTATCTCACAAGTGGGCTGCGTAAATTTTTCCAAATGCACAAATTTATTTCGAGACTTGAACGTGTCCAGTACGGGTATCATGTCTGTCCCGTCTCCGCCAATGAGTTGTCAATCTAGCGCTGGGTTTCCCAACCTTTTTCATCCCTTTTACTCCCGAGTTACTTTTCAAAAGTAAATATACCCCTATCCCGTTTTCTTCAGTAATTGGAGTTTGCACCTCTGACTTAGAGCAACCGACAAGGGAGGAATTATAAAAGGAGGAATGTTGTAAAATACTGGTTTTAACCTTATCATTTCAAATTCAAAAAGCAATAATGATGGCGTACAACAATGTTATTTCATTAATTTATTTTCACTTGCTTTTTTACCACCATCACTTTTGAAAAACTGTTCTATTTGATACGAACCTAAAGCATATAGTTACCAATATTTTAATGAAGATGCATGGCGTATGTCAAACATATTTCATTGTGTCGTTATACAATAAAAATCTGAGGACCACTGATTTAAAATGTTCTTCCTCTTGAATGGGTCACTTTTGTTTAACAACGTAATAATTGCTGCTGGGCTTGAACTATGTTCAAAACTGTAATCGAAATAAGCGCTCACCGTCGGCATCAAAGAGCGAATTGCCTTATATACGACCAAAATAGAATCCATATACAGACTGACAGAACTCATCCACAGTACAAGAAATTTAAAACTGATCAGTTGACCAAACATCTGATGTATCGACGTATTAGATATTAGCCCTAACATCTTCAGATATCCTTAACTGAGAGCCCCCCCCCCTTCCGACTATTAGGGCTGACAGAAAACAGTTCGCCGGTTGCAATTTCGTCCCCTCCCCTCTTGGGGGTAGACCGTTGACTCACAAATTCTTTTCCCACGCGTCATTCATATACATACAAACTACAGTGATCAAGTCAAGTCAACATTTTGTATTTCACACATAAACATTGGCTAGAGCAGTGATTCTGAAAGTGGAGCATGGGCGTTTTGGGTGGGGGCGACTTAAGTTTACTGGGGGCGGGGGGCAATTCAGAATTTGTGTGCGAGGAGCAAAAAGCGTTCCATGAGTCGCACGAATAAGAAGAAACCAATTAAATGTCACAAAACGAGGAGACTTACGGCTGAAGCTAATTAGATTCAAGACCCTTGGTTGTAAACATAAGGCTCAACTGTTCCTCCATACTACCAAGCATGAAAATTCGAATTAGTAATATTTTCAGACGATGTTGTGAATGTAATGAGGTATTATCATAGCATGTCACATTTAAAGAAATCTTGAGAACTTGATTGAAAAAATGTATTTTTACTGGAATTATTTCTCGTTGATTCAATTTTTTCTCGTTCATCTGAAACTCTAAATTTCGGTAGATTTCTAATTTCAGCATTACACTATTATGCCTTTTCAATACAAGA
Organism: Thysanoteuthis rhombus; assembly: GCA_963457665.1. Taxonomy (NCBI): domain Eukaryota; kingdom Metazoa; phylum Mollusca; class Cephalopoda; order Oegopsida; family Thysanoteuthidae; genus Thysanoteuthis; species Thysanoteuthis major. The sequence goes on from OY735217.1 coordinate 57,776,078, forward strand.
TTTGTTTCATCATGATGAGGGCGAAGGGCATCAATTCTTATGAGCTGCCATGGTTGGTCATGGAGCAAAGCCACTGGTCAAAAGGGAATTCCAGTACTGGGCATTTTTCTATTATCCTCAATTTAATACAATGTTATTTCGAATTTTTTTTCAATAGCTTTTTCCTTCCTCCAACCTAACTTTCAGGGTTTGTTGTTTTTTTTTATCACAATCGGAGCAAACCCACAATGAGAATTGAACTCACACCTTCTAGCCAGAAGTGGTTCAGTAGAAACCTGGACGCTTTCTAACCATTCAAACACTGGGTGTTGTTGATGTTTACGTCTGACACCTAATACAACAACATTTTTTATTCTTTTCAAATTTATTCTTGGATGAAAGATTGTAATGTTATCATTATTTCTTTAGCTTTTTTACTACAACATTGAGTAAGACCGGCAACAATTAATTAGCGCAATCGGAAAATAAAGAGTAAGCCCACAGTGAGAATCGAACTCACATTCTCTTACAAGAATAGGGTCCAGTGTGCGCCTGACCGCTCTTTAACCATGAGGCCACGAGAAATGAATCTCTTAAATTGTACATATAACGATCTCAACTTTCGACGCTTAGAATGAGTGAGGATTGTGTGACCAAAAAAAAGCAAAAAAAACTTAAGTGCAGGCTGGGATCTTCTACAGGGGCATGATGACACACTCGCTTGGAAAATTTTGAAAATGATGTATCGAAGATTGGCTTAATTGCGTTTCAGGGAATACCAGCTATCAAAATTAAGTATTATCTTGAAGTCTATTTAAAACATGTTTCAAGGGTCTTGAATGTGTCTTTAAAAATGTGAGTTTTAAAATTCCCTAAAAAATACTGAATACTTACAGATGTACGCTTATGGTGGGCTGAAAGTTTACCTCTAATCTGAAATACAATTTTGAACCAGAAATTCAAACCAATTTAATAAATCCAAGTAAATCTAAACCCCCCCCTTTTTTTTTAAATAAAATGCTTGAGAATTTTCCTTCCGTATATTAATGTATCAAAATGTCCGTGTTTCATACAGAATGTGTGAAACTTGGAAAATCTGACAATGTGTGTTTAAAGAGCCTTTCGTTCACTCAGATATTACTGAACGAAACCCTGTGCTTGTGCAAAATCTTTCTGCTTTATTTACATTGGTTGAATTCAGTAAAAGTTTTTACTCATTTGTAAAAAAAATAAGTTTCTTCCTCCATAAAACTCAAATGTCGACTGAAAGTGACATCTTGTAGTTTCATCAACACTCCTTTACCCGGTCTATTCTGTTTGTAGTTTACTACTAAATGTAGAAAAAGACAACTATTAGTGATGTATCTGTCCTCTTGCATACCCGAGTTGCGGTCGGTTATTTCAGTGATGACTTAAAGGAGTGGTTCCCAACCTTTTCAAGGACTCCCCTCATTTTTGTCAATACAATTGTTAGTTCCTACTCCCATTTGAGCAAGTTGCAACAAATAATCATTTCGAAATGATTATTGCATCTTACATATGATAAGACAGCTTTATAATGAGAATTGATTTAATTATATAATTGCACAGCTGCAGCAGGGTATTTGACAATCAAAGAAAGCATTTATAAACCATATCAAAATAGAATTTCCTCAAAATCAATTCTGGAAAGCGAACGTCGCTGTCGTTCACATAAATGAAAAAGGGGTTTAAGTTAATAAACGACAAAAAGTTAACACTATAACTAATTTGAACGACCGTAGCCGTCAGAAATGGTGAAGGGTTCTATCCTTTTTTTGTCCGTGTATGTGTTTGATTGTTTGTTTGTTCCAGCGCTCCTGGTCATACCGGTTTGTCTACAAACTTGAAAATTGGCATCAGTACTCCATTAAGCCCCTTCTGAAAAGGTTTTCGGGGGGAAAAAGCTTTTTGGGCCTTTTGGGGGTCTTATTTTGACAGATTTCTCCACAATCTAGATATTTCTAGATGTTTATGTTATTTAGTCTATTTCAGATGTTTCCCAATAGAAAACTCCAGCGGTGTCACAAATAAAATTTATTTTGACCATAATTGGGGGATGGGGTATTTTTTCTCGTGACTTCAAATTTTGACGCTACCGTTGTTCAATCATTGACTGCGGTAACGAGTTCAAAATAATTTTAATGAACAACACTTGTAAGGAAAATTCAAACTTTTGGTTTCACAGTTATGTATCACATCCCCACAATCCTCAAGCCAAAAAATATTCACCATGACTTTTATTTTTATCTAATAACCTTATTCCCTCCCTGGATTACCTAAATTCCTTTCTTGGGGTATCCCCCCGGGTAGGAACCACAGACTTGAAGAGATACCCGATATCCTATGAAATATATTAGTAGAAGGATTTTGCTTAAAACGATTGGATCTGATTTTCCATCAAGCAAGAATTCTGCAAGAAACTCTTATCAAAAAAACCAAAACTAAGATCGTTAAAGTTTGGTTATGGTGAAAATAAATCAATTTAATTTGTTCATTTTATATAAGTATATTTCCTAGATTTAAACAGAAAAAAGGGGCAGACTCTATTCGAAACCTGCAACGTTGTTTACACAATTTTTGGCATCATTTCTTTCCGTAATAAAATTATTTATTTCCAATTGATGATGAAAAAAAAAAGATTTATATTGAGCAGTTAAGAGATCAAAAAAAGACACTGAAAATGGACACTGACTGGTTTTCTCAAGCATGGCAACATTTTTGTTTATATTCAAAAAGTGTGTATTCATCTTTGTGTTCTACGTGTATTGACCCGACATCCACAATATGAGACATAAAAACTGTAATTATATAACGTAGAGTGAAGTAAAAAAGGAAAAATATTCCTCTTTTTTCACCCATTGTCTTTATCCTTCCTTTCTTATGAACGCCATGGACGGATTCAAATTTAGTCCGAACGAAAAACTTTCTGGCATTCAATGAACTGTTGACTTCCGCTTCAGTTAATAAGGAAAAGAGATAAATTCTGAAAATTAGTGTAGTGTTGCTCGACTCAGACATTGGATTCATGGCTTAACTCGCTCTGACGTTAGGCCCAACAGGTTGGCTTTCACTGAGTATCAAACCTTAAACTGGCAATGGTTTGTGAGACTATTTTACTAGCAATCACTTTATGCCGTAAACAGGGTCTGCCTGCCTAGAAATCAGCGATCGAAATTCTGACTTATCACCAATCCTCAAACACCTATCTTTAGCTCTGTAGAGAATACGTGACTAACTGGACTTCTCATGCACAAGACAGGCTAAACCTTACTGCCTCTCCCTTTGACACGAGAACTACGTTTGTGAGTCGGTCGTTGTTCATGATACAACGGAGAAGTTTTACAATTTGTTTAGGTCAGGCATTGATTAGGTCAGGCATTCTCTGAGATCACTGAGTCAGAAATTATCTTCTTGAAGATGTAAGGTCTAACACTTTAACGCTCCTCCCTCTGGACAGGGGAAAGAGGCACATAGGGCCATCTGTACCCCCAGACCAAACCTTTTCATTTACGACGAGGGTGTTTGAAAGTTGGAACCTTATAATCAATAAAGGATAATGGTGTGGTATAACTGTTTTATGTAACCCAAATTTGATGCACCCATATAAAAAAAACTATTATTCACTGGTATCAGGGTGCTGCAACGATATATCGCGAATATATCCTTTTATCCCCCCTGGAAAAGGGGCAACTGGTGCCCATGCTGTCTGGTGTACTTTAATGGTTAAATAAATGAATGTGTATCATTACGAGAACATCTTTTTCAAGTTCTCATTTTTTAAGAATATTCTTTTAAATAATTTTCTCGGGATCACAAGATAAAAAGCCTGCTGGTTAGTTAGTGAATAATCAACAACCATGCTTTGTGAATTCGACAAATTAATTTACGTTTGAAAACGACGAACTTGAGAAATGTCAGACTTTAAAAAATGATGGGCATTACCAGAGCATTGGGGGCCCAATCGGAATGCACCTTCTGTGGCCTTCAGTTCAAGATCAAAGGGTAATATCTGTTCTTCGATGAACTTCCTGTTTTCAATTCACTTTTTTTCTTCCGATAATTCTCTAATTTTTTTTTTATTTGAGTGTCGATTCTTAACATCGTGACAGCGAGGACGTGAAACTTTACAATTAAGATTCAGTACCACCTTCCCTACATTGTACCAACTACAATCATAATGACGTCTAGAATTGAAAACGGAAAATTGATATTGCTTGCGAAAATACCGGCCATACGGGTATTATTTCCACCTAGTTCCCATGGAAGGCCTTAATGGGGCCCTCGGCGATAACAGGAGACTCAAACTGTTTTACCTCTGGCTACAATGCATCACTTTGTCTCCCTGGGGGTGACGTACAGATAAATCGAATCAGAATTTTTATATTATATAGATGGAGAGATACATGAAAATCAGATTATCATTATCAGGTCGAGCGCGAACGCTGACCCCACATTGTTTTGTTTTTTTTGCTTTGTTTTTTATTTTTATTAAAGTTCAAGGACTAATATTCAAAAATGCATACTCCGGGGGTCCTATAAGTAACCACATAAAATTGGTGGTCATAGCTCTAGCCGTCCTTGGGTTATGCTAAGACAGACGCTCGGATAGACATTTGGTGAATTAAAGTGGTTGAAGTTTTTTTAAGGTAAGCCTGAACCTTACCGGACACAAAATAAGGGACCAATTTACCATAATATTCACATCGCAAATCGAACTAACCCCACACACTAGATGCTTGAAAAGAGTTGGAATTTCCAAAAATTAACTTGCTAAAACAGACCCTGTGTCGGATTAGTAAAGTCAGAATGATTCATATGGACATGTTGGGTGGTTCTTGAGTTATGGCACAGACATTTGATGATTTCGCGTCCTTGGAAATTTTCAGGCAAACGTGAACACAATTCAGTAAACGACTGACATTGTAAACCCTTCCTCCAAAAAGATAGAAAAATATTGGAATTTCAAAAAATCAGCTTGCTAAAAACCTGCTCTGGGGTCCAATTAGTTCACAGAAAAGATGCTTTGATCTTTAAGTAAATTCAAACCAAAAATTACTCTGCGAAAGCTGGAACCATGTCAGTTTTAGTCCTTAGATTTGCATATATATATATTGAAATGATCTTCAGTCGTAAAACGGTTAATGCATCACTCAACCTAAGAAGATTGGGATCGAACCTGCCACTGATAGGATAGCTGCTTCAACGTGACGATGCTCTAACCATTGAGCTAAACAGTCAACGGTAATGCAATATATATTACTGATTTTTACCAACATCAAGTGGGGTTTGCTTCATATTCGAGCTCGCCTTGAACTTTAGTAAATACTGTATTGAATCTTAAATATCAAATTAGTAAATATTTTGTTTGTTTTTTTATTCCAGGGGTGGGTAAACTACGACCGACGGGACAAATCCAATCCGCTGCCCCATCTCATCCGACCCATCGACTTCGTGGAATACATGAATTTTCTTGCAAAAGTTCATGGTTTCGTCTTTTTGATTTTAAATCATCTTAAATTCAGTATCGAAAATAGTCTCGTTTTTCAAGTCACTTCAAGAGAATCAATGTTTTAAGGTTTAAAAAATACTTTAACACCATCCATTTCAACTGCACTATTGATATGATGAGCTAAATTTGATCCACAACTTGACAATATTTGCCCCCCCCCAATCATTAGTTTTTCTTGATTGATCACACGTGGAAGTTCATGTAGGTATTTACTCTTATAATGAATGATAAATAATTGATCATTAGAAAAAAAATGTTTTGATAGGCTTGCATTGTTTCAATTCTTATTCGTCTTGACTCCTGAGAAAAAAAAATTTTCAATCTGGCCCGCCTCCTAAAGAATTTGCCGACCCCTGTTCTAATGCATTGTAGGGTTTTTAATCCATTTGTGATTTGCTTGAGTGAGTGATCTACGATTTCCGGTGACATATTTTCGATTTTGCTTTTTTTGAAATTTGGCCGTCTGTCTGACGACCTGCGCTGCTTTTATAGCCGCTTCCCCCTACTTTGACTGGCTGACTGACAATATTTGAGACTTTTCATGATATCTCGGTCAAATTTTGACTTATTCCATCTCCTTTGCGATTGCTCATGTGTCTGTTATATAAGTCTACGTCGGACGATCGAATCGCGGTCGTGGAAGTGTTTCTCAACTTTATCTGTCGGTTTGGAATAGCGTGACAGACAAACAAATATCTGCTCAAAAAATGACAATGGTAATTTCTATAGTTAGATAATAAAATTTTTGGTAACCGTGAAAGCTACTGGACACAAAATAAGGTTCATTTAGCATAAATTTCCATTGTTAATTGAAACCCCACCCAGTAAAAACTCATGTTGGTTGCGAATCTCCCCGGGGTCCCATCAGTAACCACTGACAATTTGGTGATTATCGCTCCGATGACCATTCTTGAGTTTTGCGATAACAGACAGACGGACAATTGGTGATTTGTTGTAAGACTAACTGAAATACCCCCCAACTGTTCGGATTTCCAGTTAGTTTCTGCTGGAGACCTAAATGAAATCTTTGGCTCAAATCAGAGACCAAAACTGTTTTTCTTCTGTCGTTCCTTGATTGCATAACACTGGTTAGAGTGCACCATTTTGGTTTCTTCTGGATCACACACAGATTAACGGAATCAGACTTTTATCATTATATAGACACATGGAAATTGGAACATTATAATCTGGGAGAGCGCGAATACTGACCAACATTAATTATTTTGTAAATCTTCAAAGGTCAACGAACGAAAGGTAGAAAACATGCTCTGGTGTCCTCTTAGTGACCACAAAAAAGCCGTATTTGAGCTATGTTAATACGGGTGGATAGACAGAAATTAGGTGTATGTTAGTAAGATAGTGCATTTTACGCAAGCATAAACCCTTCTAGACAGAAATTAACTGACCAATTTATCAAAAATTCAGATTGTAAATTGAAAACCCTACTAAGAATTCATTTTGGGGGCGAATTTTCAAAAACTAACCAGTCAAGAACATGCAATATGGAGTCCCACCAGTAACCATAGAAAATTTAGTCGCTACACCTTCAACCGTCCTTGAGTTTTATATTTAGTGAACTATGTTTCGTTTACGTGAGAACAGATACTACACTTTGATCCTGAACTAAAGGCCTCAGAGAGCGCATTCTGATCTGGACTCCATTGCTCTGGGAGTGCCATTAATAATGCCAATTTTTTTTTCAAAAATCGTCTGCCATCTTTTCCTTGTCTTTTGAACGAGATTTCAAAAGGATGTCTCCGTCAACATGAGATGAATAAGCGAGTAATATGTAAGAAAATCCCGATGAGGACGATCTAAAACCACAATTGTTCAAAAGCAAAGTGTAGGATGACAACATTCCGTGAAAGCAGAGAAGTGACTCGTTAAAAATTGTAACATTCGTCGCGCCACTGCGCAGGCCAGGACAGGGCATAAACTGGTAACAGGCCAAGGCCAGATGGGAAATGTGGGCCCCAGATTCAAACTGCTTGTTAAACGTTTCATTTTCATAATCAGTTCCAAAAACACATGATTCATGTAAAGGGTACGGGTACATGTGGCGTTCACGACGAACTTACTACTACAAATATCAGGGCAGAATAATCGGCCACCCTTTGCTACGCCTCGGGAGTGAGCTCTCTCAAAATCATAGACCCATTACAACTGGGCCACATACCACCCACCCTGCCCTGCCCGGGACTAGATACACGCACGCAGTTGATAGTTAGATAGGTAACTAACTAGTAGACAGTATCACTGAATATTTGTTTCAATTCCAATTTTTAGTCTTGTCATTATTAGTAATTTTTTTTTCTTTGCTACTATTTACCTTCATCGTAATTGTCATTGCATGTTGCGATAGAAAGCAGCCAAAATTAAGATGAAGGTAAATTGTAGCAAAAAATATTAATAATTAAACAAAACTTCATATAAAAAAAATGACATTAAAATTAGGAGAATTAAATTGCTTATTTAATTCGTTCTAAAGCTTTAGTTTTATACTAATCGAGATTTCCTCATTCGTAGCGTTCTGACATATCTATGTACGTATTTTACTAACAGCACATGTTAATATTTCGATTCCTTTTTTTGTACTTCCTCTCTTCTAGCAAGAGAAGTAACGACACAGGCAAGTGACAACGATTGTCGCCCCATTGTTACTATAGGGGCAACAATCTTAACTCCTTCCTCCTTTTCATTTCGACTAAATTCTAGTATCATCCAGTGCCACGACTGACTGACTTGAAAACGACCAGTGATGATGATTTTCAAGCTCTCCTCCTCAGCCATGTTAGTCTTTTTAACTTGATGGTAAGTTATATATATATATATATACATACCAACGTTTAACGTAACATGCTAATTGTTGAGGAAGTCGGTCCATTTCTCATCATTTTTTCTTTCGCTTTTCTTGGTGTTTAAGCCACTTTTATTGACAACTCTTCACTATATTTCGTTATCTATGTATCTATTTGGAGAGAGATTGGTAATTAATGATAATAATAATGACGATGATGATGATGATGATGATATTTTTTAGTACGGAAGCACATATTGGTTCATAAAATTACGCTTCGTTTTGGGATTCTAATGATAGAACGTCTTGAAATTTTGGCTTTAATTTCGGTTATTTTCTTTACCTCTGGCAATCAATTTTTTTTTAATTTTTAAAATCTGTTTTTGTCTTCTAACTTTTAATTTTAGTCTTTCATTCGAGTAGCAGTTGTATGGTTATTAGTTTACTTATTAATCGCAACAGAAAAATGTGTTTTTACCACGTAAAAAAAGATTACAATTTGAATGAAAATATTTTCAGTGCTAAAATTGTTCCGTGTGGGTTTCCCTACTGTTGTTGTGTGGAAATATGCTCGCATTGCACTTTTGAGTTAGATAAGTTATTTTAGTAAAGCAAATTGCCTTCATCACCAGTCATCACTCACAGGGATGCTAAATCAGCCAGTTTTCAGCTACATCTAGCAGATTTTCCCTTATTTGGCTGATAAAAATATGCGATAGCCGGTAGCTAAAAAACTGGCCATTTTTTTAAAAAAAGGATTAGCCGATTTAATCTTATTTTACTGTTAACTCGAAACATTTTAATCATATTTAGCCATAAATTTAGCTGAAGATTGGGAAATGTAGCCAAATTTAGCCATTCTTTGAAGGTCAGTCATAGCAAATCGAGAAAAATATTTTTTGATAATTTTCATCATTTTTTTACTCAAGCAAAATAAACCGAATTTTAACCGATATAAATTTGAGAATATTTTAATAGTCAGATACTAATTTTTTTTTTAGCAAATCCACTACAAATCTGGTTAGTTTAATAAACGTACGTAGATATCTTATTCGATCTATTAGTTTTAAATGAGTGTAAAACATTTTTTTAGTAATGAATTTGATGAATGTGGAAAAGATTTAGCCGATGCTAGCCAATTTTCGAAGCAATTTTAGCCGGAAAATCAAATAGTTGGCCACACTAGTGATCACTCATTACTAACAAACTGGTGCTTAGTTCTTTAGTACTGGTTTGTTCTTGGCAGCACTTTCTGGTTCAAGGTTTTTTTCTTAAACTATTTACTTCCATCAAGTCTAATAAGGTCAAACATTATTGTTTTAAGTTCCCCAGGTAACTTTATTCGAAGATTTTCACGAATTCATCTTTTATTACATAGCTGGGATACTAGGCGTTGCCCGGGAAAATGAAACTTCAAATCTAGCACGACAGGAAACCAAATAATAGAGATAGAGATTTCATAGAATTGAATGAGGCGGGTGGACTCACGCTGCTCGGGCCTACACACACTCCCAGGCAATTCCATGCAGGCTGACGCAGGCCAGTGTTCATCCATAGGCAGTGCTCGTTCTCCTAGAACCATGGAAACATTTTAATTTCTCTCAGAACAGAATTCAGTTGTTCACTTCTGTCGTCAGTACCTCGTGCGATGAAGAGGGTCGTTGGATTCTAATTGTGTCCGAGTTTTATTGATGTTTGTGTTGGGGTTAGGGGTTAAATAAATGTTTGGGGTTTTTGCTCTTAGAAAAAACGTGTTTTATTATATTGATAATGTCAGATTCCTTTAAAAATTGTGCTAAACTGTCATTAGCACTGAGAGAAAGAAATTCATATCCGGGGTTCCCTACAGCAACAGACGGAGAGTAAGGTTCCAGTTTAGCATTGTACTTACATTGTAAATAGACCTCCCAACCTCTGATTTTTTTCTCTCACAAATGACAAATTTCCTGAAGGTGGAACATATTATGAGAATATAAAATATTTCTGTTTGAGTTTTATTAATGTTTGTGTTGGGGTTAGAGTTGAAAATATGTTTAATGCTTTAGTTCTAAGAAGAAAAAAAAACGTGTCTTATCATATCAATAATGTTAGAATCCTTTGAAAATTGTGCCAAACTGTCATTAGCACTGAGAGAAAGAAATTCATATCCGAGGTTCCCTACAGCGACGGAGGGAAAGTAAGGTTCCAGTTTAGCATTATTGTTACATTGTAAATAGACCCCTCCCTTCTAGAAATTGCAATTTTCTTCCTCAAAACTGACATATTTCCAGAAGATGTAATAGATTTTCGAGAACTTGAAATAAAATAAAAACTTTTGAACTTTCCCTGTCGGAATTTTATCCACAGATTACATTTCGGTGGCTCTTTTTGGAGCTACTAAGATTATATTTATTGATATAAGTAATTAATCAACCTATATATAGAAGCTTACGAATTAAGATGAAAGAAGAAATTGAAATAACAACATTTGAATCCCTCACATATGTTCAGATTCAAATAAATGATATAAAAACCTTCCTCGTGTGATGCTGATTCTGAATATATATATGGTTTTACGGATCTAAACCTTTTGAGAGAAATCCCGGGTGAAAACAATTTTTTGACGGACTTTTTTTCAGAGAGAAGGAACGCAGAACCCATAAAAATTGATGCTTTTTCCCACATTTTTCAAAATTCGACCTAAAAGTGTGAGCTGTAGGTAAATTGAGATCTGCTGATTTCGAATATGGTTTTGCTTTTTCTTGGCGATGCATAGTTCTCGACTTATAAGAGTACGTGCGTATGTACTTTACTATTCTATTATATAGAAGATACTCCCCAAATTACATAGACATTTAGAGAAAGAGAAATTCTCATTTACGATTTCCTATGTCGAATGGAAAGTAAGGATCCATTTAGCATTATTCGAAATTGTTTTCCAGTCTAACTCCAAAAGTTTTTCAGAAAATCCTTGATGAAAGAAAAAAAAAGAAATATATATACATCAGACAGAGTTTTATCTGAGAGCTCGAATGCAGTCCCCATAAAAATCGACGTATTTTTGGCAAAATTCGACAAAAAAAGGTGTGCTGTACGTAAATTGAGACCTGCTGATTTCGTTTTTTCCTCTGTGGTGCGTAGTTCTCGACTCCTGAGTGTATAAACAAACAAACAAAACAAACACACACACACCCACAATGGTACTTTATAATATAGAAATACTTCAGTATTCGTGATTGATGGTATATTTTATTTTTTATGACAGGGTTTTGCTTCAAGAAAGTTGAATGTTAAGCAGTTGTAAATTGATATTTTTTACAAAAAAAATCATTTTTTATACAATTTGATTTCGTATTTCAAAGTTCATTTTAATACAAATCTTTAAAAAAAAAACTAATATTACCCACTTTATGCCTGGGTAACTTTCTTTCTTCTAAAATGGATTTTTTTAATGAGAAGCCCTCTTTTCATTACAACATCGTTGTTATTCTACTAACGTATGATGAGGAATTCTAAGCCCTTCTTTCAAATCAACAACCCCCCCCCCGTTTTTTTTACATCCATTTGAAGGAAACGTGATGTTATTGATCAATTGAAATATTTCTGATTTCGTTAGTTCACTTACTCGTAAAAAATATTGCTTGTCCTGTTAAGGTTTCATTGAAGGGGTCCGATAAAAAAACCTCCCAAGGACAAGACACCCCCACTGGAAGTGCAAAGCCGTACAAAACCACCCGATACCCTAATATTTCAGTGATTGGTGACACTGAATGAATGATTTTTTTCACCCAGTTTCATTTTCTGAATATATATTTACTTTTAAAGCTTTTCATTTTCACACACCTCAAAAATTAAAAAAAATGATACCACTTTCAATTAGTTGTTTGATTTTTTTTATACGACGCTCACTTCTGAAGAAATAAACCAAACGGAAGCTTTCCATCAGAAGTGTATGTGTTACGGGGGTCCTGATCTTTTTTTTTTTAAATACTTAAATCGCATTCATTACAAATTACATAGTCTGTCAGTTAGTCAATTGTGAATTTAAAATTTGCATTTAAGGTGGACATATGTGTAAATAAATTGTCCTCTGGTTTTATCAGAGACCGTCAATCGAAATACTCAACATAGGTTTCTTTAGTTTTGAAGCTGATCCGGCTTGCTATGTATGTATGTATGTATGTATGTATGTATGTATGTATGTATATATGTATGCAGAAAATTTCAACATTTATTCCATATCATGTCTAGGAAAACGTTTTTTACCCCACTCAACCGTAAATAGGTTTTTAGCGGGGGTTCAATTTGCAATGTATGTTTATCCTGAATTGATCCCTTAGTTTGTGTCAGTCTGTTTTTGTTTTTTTGTTTTTTTTGTGTTTTGTTTTTTTTTTTGTTTCTTGGGTTTCGTTTTGTTTTTTGTAACTTCAGACTTTTAGTGATCACTGCCCAACAAAACACAATGGAAATAACTTATTCATGGATCACCCCTTTTTTCAATTTTTTGATGACTAACGACCTGTCGTCTAAATGAACAACCGTAGCCACCTTATGTTCTATGAGTGTGTGTTTGTATACTTCAGCGCTCCTGTCTATACCGTTTTGTCTACAGACTTGAAAATTTGCGTCAGTACTACGACTATAATTAAATTGAGGAACCGGTAGCGAAAGGTTGTAGCATTTTTTTATAAGTACATATGTTTGTTTCGGCGCTCCTGGCCTCACAGACTTGAAAATTGGCATCAGTACTCCACTAAATCTCTTCTGTTTTAGGGTGAAAAGTTCTTCTGACCTTTTGAGGACTTAATTCTGATTGGTTTATCAAGATTCTCCAGTATCTAGATGTTTATGGATGTTTTGTACTCTATTTCAGACGTTTTCCAGTAGAAAACGTCAGTTATGTCATAAATTGAATTTATTCTGACCATATTTATTCTTCGATGGAATCTTTACACTACTTCAATTTTTGACGCTACGGTTGTTCAGTTATTAACTGTGATGGCAAGTTATGCTTATCTTATTTTGTTTCATTTTTTTTTTTTTTTTTTTGCTTGGATTTAGTAGTTTGACCGGCGGGAAAAAACTGGAAAAGAGACGAAGTAACAGATTTTTCTCAGTAAATGACTAAACGGTATCAAAATGGATTCCATCTTTATTTCACTTATTCAACATCTATCCTTTCTTACACCATTTGGTTTGATAATCAAGCCAGAAATAAATAAATGAAAACAAGTCTGGTTAATCACTCAATAAAAACCATCACATGACCAACGTCCTTTGGCAGCATACAGTGTTTTTTCTAGGGGGTGATCAATAAATAAAATGGAAAGCAGAGTGATCAATGAATAGGTTATTTCTCTCACCTTTGGATATTCAATAAAAAAAAATAAAAAAAAAGAAAGAAAGATGAATGCCGCCGGGTACAAACTAAGGGATTATTTTGGCATGAACTTACATTGCAAATTGAACCCACCTCTCTACTAAAAAAAAAACCTATTAGAGGGTAAAAACAAACAAACAGACGTTCTTTCTAGACATAATAAGGTGTAAATATTGAAATTTTCAACCCTCTAGCGGTAATGGTGTGGCCTGTACTCGTGATAGTTACGTAGCCAGTCAGCAAGCCTGCTTAAAAACTGAAGAAACCTATGTTGACAGTTGCGGTTGACGTTTTCTCACGACTCGTTGAGCTCTGGCAAATTCTATGATGAGTCGAGAGACTCCTTGTGCAGTGACTGACGTTTATTTATTTTGATTCAATTTTGTCTTAATAATAATCTTTTCCTCTTACTTTCTCATTAACCGGAACAGATATAATCAATTTCTTTTTTCTTCTTTTTATCAAATTATTTCTATCATTAATTAATAATAGATAGTGGATATCAGGCATGTTGTGGGAACACATGTCTATGAAAATAAGGCGTGTTTTCTTTCCACAACATGCCAGATAGTCGAGTCTGCCTACAGCTTCACTCTCTACTGATTTTACAAGATCTCCACATGTCAAATGGATAATGTTTCGTAAACCTATTTCTTGTGTTCATTTCTACAGAAGAAGAAGAAAAAAAAACATTTCTAATATTTGTTGATTTTGTCATTTTACAACTTTTGACAGCAGCATTGACGATGCTTTCAAAAATAAGATCTCGTCATCGCTGCCGAAAGAGAATCACTTGTTGTATTGCGATGTGCTCGAACAAGAAAAACTGGAGTTGAGTTATTTTGCTACCGAGACAGAAGAACTATCCTCACCAAAATGAGGGGTGCAAACCGATGTGTAAAATCTGCATTTGGACGTGTGATTTGAACTCGCGAACAACTGATTGCCTGGGGGGAGTATATAGCAGACTGGGCTAAATTGACCTGTCTTAGATATCAACGAAAACTTATCATACTTGCAAAATTATTACAAAAAAAAATGTATTATAGTAAAAGAAAAAAAGAAAAAATCATAATTTGGTATTTATCATTTATACAATGAAAAAGTTGCAGTAATCATCTTCGATTGGAATAAAAGGTGGAGTGGAGTTTAACCTTGCAGCAACCGGGCTTGTATGAATGTTTTATTACTTAATACTTGATCGTCATTGAAAAAAAAAGATACCCCCTTTCTCTCTCTCTCTCTGTCTCTCTCTCTCTCTCTTTCTCTCTCTCTCTCTCTCTCTCTTTCTGCTTAAATGATTTAAAATGCATTTTAGTTGTTTTAATTTGAATTTAGTAATTAATTGTACTAATTTCATGAGTCTGTTTCATCGTAAATTTACAACCTTGTGAAATACGGAAGGGGTTGGAAACGAATAGAAATCTCGTGTAAAAAAAAAAAAATACTTTTCTATTAAATAAAAATGCCTGGCTGCTGCAAGGTCAAAATTCAGTCCTACTCCTATTCCGACTGAAGATGATTAATTCACCTTTTGTAGATTTAAAAATTATCTGAAAAATCTTTTTGATTTAGAGGGATTGTTAATTTAGCTCAGTCGGTAAGAGACATCACTACCAATCAGCTGATCGCGATTTCGACTTCACTCCGCTGAATTTGGTGGGGATTGTCCTTGTCGTTCTTGTCACGATAGAAAAACGAAGTGAATTCCAGGTTTCGACTGGAGTTTGACGAATATCCTCTGCAATGTGAGACAGGCAGTGCCCCTCTATTGAATTCTGTGAAATCATTGTAGCAGAGTGTCGGGTGCTTTGCTTCTCTCGGTCCTTGTTCACGCCTTGCAGCAGCCACACACGTTGACCTGAAATTTCATTCATTAATTTCCCTTTCCGTTCCAAACCCTACCTTAACCACCTCAATGGGACAAAAAAATCAATTTAATTTTGTTGTTTTTTGTTTTGTTTTTTAAATTAATCTTCGCCCGAGAATTGTTAAAAGCTAATAACTTGACAAAATCTAATAATTTTTTTTTTTCCGGTTTATATTTTTTCTTTCTCTTTCTTTTAGTTTCACTATTTTTAATTTATTGTGGTGTTATGGGTATATAATATTTACACTGTTTTTTTGAAAAATAAATCATTTTTCTCTATCTGAAAAGTGATTCTCGGGGTAAAAAAATACGATGAAGGAAAATAGTAGTCAAAAATGAATAATAATTGCTGAAATAATATTTTATTTCCGTCATTCCTTCCAACGGAGCACCCGGTTCTGTTGTTGTTGTTGTAGTAAATAAATTCATTAACGTCGCGAGTCGAACAACAACGCGTATTTGGCCAGCCATGTTGTGCTATTTATCACCCTTCTTTCTTTCTTGTTGAAGAAACCCAAAAAGGCAACGATCAATGGACACATTTCACTAAATGCTGGTATTTATCCATTTATCAACGATTATTCTCTTGGTTTTATCTAACTTCAGCCTTTAAATTGTTATATGAGGCGTGTGTTCCCAGCGCTAAGTTGTCAGGTTCTCTTTTTGACAGATAGTGTGAAGTGCACGTTTAGCGACTAGAAAAAGAAAGTCGGACACGTTTCTCACATTTTTCGTATCCTTTCTACCAAAAACACGTTAATGAGAAAAAAGATATTGCTTTTTATTTCAATAATCCACTAAAGTAAACGTGATGAATTATATCGATTTATGTTTTGTGGGAATTGAAAAAAAAAACAACCTAGGAAGTAAAAATTGTTTTTAATAGTTACTTTTAGTCCACTTCAGGAAGTGTTATTCTTATTTAATTTTATTAGATGAAGTATTTTAAATCGTTAATCATTTTTTTTTCTGCTATTATACATTCCTCTTAATTTCTTTCTTAATTGTTGCGATTAAAAAAAAAACATTTAAGATGACTGTATATAGTAGCAAAAGAATTAATGTGTTAATATTCTTTCAGAAATTCTCTGATTTAACCTTGTTTAAATTACAAATATTTCTCACTTGAAGTAACCTTCGGGTTTTTTGGGTGGGGGTTTACTCTGAATTTTTTTTAATTTTTAGAATCAAGTTTCTAATTTTTCTAGATTTGTTTTTTTTATTCTAGTGGAGAAAAAGAAAGACGTGTAAACTGTTTTAAGATCTATGATTTTCCACCTTTATGATCAATTTTTATTCTCATTTTTTGTTTTATCGATGAAGATAGTTGATTGTTTTTTTTCTTACAAAAGAAAGTAAAACTATTTAATTAACACTTAATCATCAAATGAATCGGATTATTTCAGTTTTAAACAGGTTTGGTTAGTGTCACTCCATGTCTAGTTTGTATCTTTACTCCTGGGATATTTTATGTTTTTGCCATTTATTTAAAGCTGGACATTTTTAGAAAAGTCTGCATATTATGTTCAATATTCGTTTTTTTTAAATTTCATCTTTTGTTCCAATCAAAAGAAAAAAAATGTATCTGTTTCTTTTTGCTTATGTTTAATTAACTCGTTCTCTGTCTTCAATGTTGATGGAGATTGTGGTTATCTTTTCTTAGTTTTCAATTTCCGAGACTTTCACACTGACATTGTTTCTTCTTCGACACATTTCCAGACTCAATGCCATTGTTTGGAAATATCGAT
Organism: Thysanoteuthis rhombus; assembly: GCA_963457665.1. Taxonomy (NCBI): domain Eukaryota; kingdom Metazoa; phylum Mollusca; class Cephalopoda; order Oegopsida; family Thysanoteuthidae; genus Thysanoteuthis; species Thysanoteuthis major. Next base: position 57,793,361 of record OY735217.1, read on the forward strand.
TTCTAAGACTCTTTTCCTCCTTTTCCCCCCAGTGTTTCCTGGTTCTGTCACTTTGGATCAATTTAGAGAAAGTGAACCTCCTTGGGGGTTACCCTCCTTCCTAGAGGAAACGTTAAACATGCATATATAGTCCTTACTTTTCTTCTCTCTTTTTTTTTTTTTTCTTTTTTTAAATGTATTCTGAAAAATTTCTTCCATTCCTTCTCGTTTAAATGTATTTTTGCATCAATATCACCTCCTATGTTATTCGTTGAAGAAGTAAATATTGTCCGATTTAGTTGCATAACATGGTACTTTCTTGCATGTAGTCTTAATAATTGTTTTAAAAATGAAATGAAACTAATTTTTTTCTGGTAAAAGAGTAACTGATGAACATTTAATATTATCAGTTATCGATTTATTTATATATTTAAAGAGGTTCTCGGAAGTTGAGTCCAGGTCTCTATGATCATTTGGGTGTGAATTTATGAACAAATAGATCATTTGTTATTATTTAAACAATAATCTCATTTTGACCCATCAAGTGGAGACTCAAGTTCCTTCCTGGTTTCAAATGAGTTTAGTTTCTCTATCAATTCAAACTAAAAGAAAATTCATAACCTCTCTCTCTCTCTCTCTCGTGAACAGTGTTTGATTTTACATAAAATCTTTTTATGGTTGTTTTAAACTAGAACCTCAGTTCGATTTATTTTGAGGTTGGGCCTTTGTTTTTTTTTTTTTTTACTGTTAATCATTTCAATTGACATTTTTTACAATTTAATCAGTCAATGTTACATTGAAGACACAATTTGGAAAGCCAAAGTAGATGTTACAAATGAGATTTCTTCATTTGATATAACATGTTTCGTTAGTCAAAGCTAACATCTGAAAATGTCAGTGTTCAAATTAAGTTTCTGATGCTAATCCCTTTTATTACAACGTTTTTCAGTTTGATTTTTAATTTTCGTTTTTCTATCAATTGAATTTATCTTTTGATTTCCTTTTTTTTAAAAAACCATACTAGTTCATTAAAATATGAATTTCTTGGTGTTTATTAAAATTTGGTGATGTTGAATTTCAGTTTTTTTAATTGATGCCTATGAAAGTTGAAAAATTCCCCATTTTATTTATGTTTTGTGTGTGTGTATATATATATATATATGATATATATTTATATATATATATATAATATATAGTTTGAGTATGGGGTTTGCCTTGGGTGGGTGGATAATCAATACATACTGAAAGGTCATGTACAAAATTCTACAGAGAACTTCTCAAAGTAAGGATCGCAACCCTTCAAGTGAGTCAAAAATGCCAAAATTGACTTGACCTTTGATTGTCCTTTAGAAGTCACCATAGGTCAGCATCACCCATCCTATGTTCATCCTGGGGTGAAGTTACCCAGCTGTACACAAGTTTGCAACCATCTCCATTAGATTTGATAAATGTCAAAACTGACCTTCAGAGGTCACTGCTACCCATTCTATGTTCATTCTGTTGCCAAGTTGTCCCTATATGCACATTTTCAGCTGTTAAGGTGCAACTGTTTAGGCATCTATAAAACATAAAGTTTCAAAGAAACAAACATTCTTCATCTTTATAGTATCAGACTAGCTGAGATTGCTGGCATTGCCCGTGAAAAGAAAGCCTCTAAATCTTGCATCACAGGGAGGGCAAATGATATTTTATAGAGATTTCATAAAAAAACTACAGAAGCACTGGGAGAGAAATTTACACTCGTGGTCACCTATGATTGTTATAGGTGAATTGTGTCCCTCTGATTTCAGATAGGCCCTTTTTTTTGTTCCTTTTTTTTTTTTTTTTTCCAGGGGTGCATTTTAGCATTATAGCTCAATTGTAGATAGGAAATATTCAAAGGTTTTACCTTTCTTAAACTTGACAATTTTTCAGGTTTGAAAAAAACACCAAGAAAAAAAATTTTGTTTTCCAAGAACACGATTGCAAACCCCATAAAAAATTGATTTTTTTTTTTTTTTCAAAATTCCTCGTAAAGAATATCCTCGTATGCTACAGGCAATGAGACCTGCTGGTTTTGGACATGCCTTCGTCTCTGTTCTGTGATGCATAGTTTGTGATATCTTCAGTAGAAACACACATGGAGATATATATATACACACACACACACACACACATATATATATATACATTAGTACTTTATAATATAGATGTAGTTATAATTCTTTGTTTTTTGTTTGTATTTTTTTTTGTTTTGGGTTTTTTTTTGTTTTTGACTTACCACCATCTTGCTCTCATATGTACAAGTCCTTTCTGCCTACAAAGATAGATATATATATATTCACTTATGTTTTATCTGCCTGTTCACACAATATCTTCCAAAGTTCTCAATGAATTTCAATCACATTTTGTGGATGGGTGGATCATAAACTAAGGAAGAATTGATTGAAATATGGGGTAGAACCAGAATTCTTTTTACAGTTACCTCCCCGGTGTCGTAGCTATATCTTTTTCTACACGATAATATCTCCAAAAGTTCTCGATGAATGTCAATGAGATTTCCTGGAAAGGTAGGCTTTGGGGTAAGGAAGGATCGGTGAAATTTTGGGGTGGATCCAGGAATTTCTACAGTTCCCTTCCTCGCAATGTAGCTGTATATGAACTGATTTTCATTCAGTTTTTAGTGACAATGGTGTTGACAGAGGTATCTGCTCTCTGAGTGTTTTTTAGTTATACGTTTGATGAAAAGATTGAATTGTTGTTAATTTTGTACATAATTTAATTGGTAAGAAAAGTAATAATGATATTTTCATTGGTCAAACATAATTAAAAAATTAAGAAACCCACAGAGACCAAAAAAAAAAGATTGATAAGCCAATTATGAGTCTTGACAACTTCAAAGTTTTTTTACTTCTGCCGACTAAGCAGGAGAGGTGTATGTATTTGGTTATGTCTTTCTGTCCTTCCACACAATATCTCCAGAAGTACTCAATGGAATTTTGTGAAAAGATTGGGTTAGGGAGAGGTGGTTAAAATTTATGGCAGATCCAGGTATTTTCCTCTGATTGAGAGATACCTTTCCCTCCCCCTCCATACATTTATGTATATATCTATATCTATCCATAAAATATCTATGAATTTCAGTTGAATTTTGTGGAAGGCTGGAAAACATACTCTTGAAAAAGTGATTAAATTTTTGGGCATATCCATGCAAAATTACCTCCACTCCATCCTCATTATGCCCATACCACATGATACTATCAAAATTTCATGTTTTTCCACACAATATCTCCAAAAGTTCTTGATGGATTTCTATGAAACTTGGTAGAAAGGTGGGCAATGGGCTTTGAAAGAAGTGATAAAATCTTGGGGCTGGTCCATGCATAATTATATCCACTAACAATGGTGTTGGCAGTGTTATGCACTCTCTGAGTGCTAGTTTTGTACTAGATTTATATCCTGAAATTGATTCACAGCAGCTGGACTTTTCAAACAATCTTTTCAGAATTATTGATTTTCAGATTGTAATGACAATTTGTTCTATCATTTCTGACTTGTTGGAATTCTTTCAGCACTTTTCATCGTCAACTGTAACATTTGAAAAAAAGGAAAAGCTGTATCCATGTTAATGCAGTTGTTTGAATTGAGTCGATACCATCAGTCATTTAGTAGCTTACAATTTTTTTTGTAGATTGAATAAATCAAACAAATATAACTAATCAAACTACCTGGAAATTACTACAGGTTGAGTACCTTTATCCAGAACCAAAAGGTTCCAAAGTCCAAAGCCAACATGCTGTCACAAGTTGAAAATTCCTCACCAGATGAAAAACATAGCCAATTTCATGGGTATTTAACTCCTTCTGACTACAGTGAAAGCTTGCTTATCATTCTTCAACTCTTTCGAAGCATGAAACTATATTTACATCACAAATGGCAAAAGACAAAATCATTCCCAGTCAAAACAAATTACTGTCACCGCTGTTTCTTCTGTCCTGCCCCAGCTATAGATAGAATAGCTGGGGAGATGGGTCTGTCTAACCTTGGGGAGGCAACCAGTCTAGGAGGACAACTATGATCCCCAAACCAGGGAATGGAGCCCCTTAAGGCATCTTGACACCCAATTTGATGTCCTTCCAGGTAGCTCCTGCTGCCAAGCTGATGCTAGATGTATCACTCTGCTTTCCTCTGGGATACATCAGCGATGTGGAGGGGGGGGGGCCTAATGACTGGGCATCCTAGGATCTCCTTACGTTTCTTATCAGAAAGCCTTTTTTTTTTCTTATAACTCTCCGCATAGGTTTCAGTGGAGGATTCTATTTACAAAGTAAGTTTATGCTAAGTTGGTCCCTTAGTTTGTGTCTGACAGCATTCATGCTTGTTTTGTAAATTCTGACTCTTTTTAGTGATCACCACCCAACAAAAGGTGAGAAGTAGCTTATTTATTGATTACTTTTTTTTCTTTTTTTCTTAATGGTCACTCCAAACACAGCGTGCTGCCAAAAGACATGTGACATTCTCTATTGAGTGACTAACCAGACCTGTTACATTTTGAGCTCTTTTCCAAAGTAATAGATAAGTTCTAAGGAAATTGGAGAAAGCCATAATCAAAGTCGATATTGAAAAGTCTTGTATGGCTGACCATATCTGAAGAGAGAAAGGCAGACATTATCGTCTGTGGGAAGAAGTCCAGATTATAGATGGGGAAAGCTGCTGGAAACTGAGAAAAATCAAAGAAGCAGCACACATCAACATGTCAACCGAGTGTAAAAGTCAGACGATGTAGTTTCCGCTACTCAACGGGGACAAGGTATGGGAATCCAGGCCCAAGAAGGAAAGGAAAAACAGCTGAATCCAACATTATAAGCGTTGTTACCATTGGAGAAAGAATTCTGTTCACAACCATCTCATTCAGACAATACACCCGAAGAACAAGAAGTTCAATCTCCCTAAAGACTCTTGGAATGAAAAAATATCATCATTTTAAAAGATGTCTTTGGTTAGACAGACTTCATGTAGATCAGTGTCAATGCTCTTTCTTTCGATTCATATTTAATTTTAGGTTTGACTTGAGTTGATTTGTCTCCCCTCATGCATCAGGGTTTCTCAACCTTTTCCTTCCATTCACCCCATTCTGGGTATTTTTTTCATCCCAACTTTCATCCCTTTAAGAGCGATGCAGTTCTCTTTGGCAATAACTGGTCTACATGATCTCATGCCTTTAGCCAAGTAAATACTCACATCAAGTAGCTTGATCGAACATCTTCCGAAAGGAATATCGCTCTCCATTGTGTAATGCCTTTTTTTGGCTAAGCCAACTAAATGTCATGATGAATTGTTTACGGTAGATATTTTGGGCTTCAGGATGACCTACACATGCTTACATAATGATGAAACACGATAGAGAAAATGGTGATAATTGATTACAACAATTTCCTTTGTTATACATATTTTGTAATTCATTAAGTGGGAATAGCTCCCCCTTATTTCTCAAAAGTACCCCCTCCCCCAATTGAGAATGCCTGATAACACACAATTGACAAAGAAAACTGGTTTTTGAGTCATAGTAGAAAGTTTATTTTGGAAATCTTGTTTGTATAATAAATTGATATCTCCTTGTATTTGGACAACGACTTTGACTGTAATCTGAAATGCAGAAAATGCTTGTTCAGCATTTGGAAATGACTAGAATTTCTGAATAAAGCGATAAGTCGTGTTGGAAAACATTGAATTGTTTCCATATTTGAAAATAAAAGGAAGACACTATCACAATATTAGAAAGTGTCGACCAAAACTATCAACATAGGTTATTCCTGGTTTTCAAGTGGGTCTAGCTAGCCGAGTATGTGTCGTACATACAGGCCGCACCAATGAAGCTTGAGGGCTGAAAATTCAGAAAATTTACTCCTTATGTTGGGGGGGGGGAGACCTTTTTGGTTGTTGTTGATTTTGGAGGGGGGATGGGGGGTTTAGAGAAAGAGATAGAGAGGGTAATTTTGAAGGAAAGATTGGATTTTTTTTTTTTTTTCCCTTCTTCCCTATCATAGAGTTCTCATAGCTCAGTCAGTAAGAGCAGCTGGTATGTTATATCAGGCTTTCTTGAGGCAAAAATGAGATGATCCTTCATCACTGATCTGTACTGTTTACTTACTGCTATAGATTGCGATTGAAAAGAACAAAAAAAAAAATGAAAGGAAACAGGACTATTTGATCAACCAAAGAAATGGATGAAAAGGTGATCAATGAATAAGTTACTTCTCTCTCTTGTTTTGTTTGATCACTAAAAAGATAACATTTTTGAAAAACAAGTAGGTACAAATTTACATTGTAAATTGAACCCTCCACTAAAAACTTCTTTTTTTTTTTTTCTCAAGTTGGAGTGAATTTTGAGAAAAAAACATAGAATACATTTTTTCTAGACATGGTAGGGAGTAAATGCTTAAATATTCAAGAAACTTATATTGACAGCTTTAGTTAATGGAATCTATGCTTGCATATATATATATATATATATATATATATATATATATTATAGCCAGTCAGACCAACTTAAATACTGAAGAAACTTATATTGACAGTTTCATTTAACGGAATCTAATACTTGTCATTTGTTTGATAAAGCCCCAAAATCCAAGATCTGTCCATTTATCAGAGGGTACTAATTCATTTATTAGTGATACTGATTACGTAGTTAGATTTCAATTGTAATTGCTTTCAGATCAAAGATATTGGTACAAAAGAGATCGGGATAGTTTAATGGTTTACTTCCTTTAGATAAGTGTTGAGGGCAGTCAGGCGTTAACCGAGTCTCCCTCTGGGAACTTATTCATTATTCAGATTCACTAATTTATTTACTCTCTACTGAAAACCGACCCGAGTTTAGTTGCGATAAAAAGCGTCAAAAATTGAGATGAAGTTAGATAATGATTAATAATGAATTTTATTCAGATCAGTATGAAATCATTGATCACTTGAAAGTATTTCTCAGTGAGAATCGTGAGTGATTCCCAGAGAGTAGCGGTTTGAATGTTAGTTTCACAAACTATTGATAGTAAGTTTGATCCTCACTGGGCGTTCCTAAGAATCCAGTCTTGTACCAAAGTTGGCTTAACCCAATAAAGTGTGGGAAAATTTTACAAAGGGCAGTCACCCATCCACCTGTCCCATCAAGGATGTCGCAGGGTGATTTCACGTAAATATTTGTTATAATCCACTTCTGGCTTGCAAGGCCCATCTAAGATTCATCAGTCCTGTTAATCATAATTTTCCAACCTCTCACGATATGAACAAGAGTTTTGACTCTCCTAGTTGGGCTATTTTACCAATAGCAGGGGGAGGGGGATAGATGGTTTCACACCTTTCCCAAGTGAATTAGTGCCATGTGAATGCTGATTGTCTCAGCTGGAGTTTGAGCCTAGCTTGCTGATTCCATATTCCGTGCTGGTAACCACTGGGCCTGAGACACCCATAGGCCAACAAATACTTACTGTAAGTACTGTATTTGAAATATAACAAATATTTTTCTGTGTTGCACTGGTATTATGACAAGGGGCAGTCTATCAAAGCTCGGTTATGGGACTTGGATGAGTCGCTGTGAGTTGTACTCCTCTTGAAGAATCACTCTAGGTTTTCAAGCTTTTTGTAGAGCAAACTCTGCCTTCAAAAACAATAGAAGTCCATTAGTCCTAAATAGAAGGGTATATAACCAATACATCCTCCCAATCGTCATTTAAGGTGCTGAATCTTGGAACCTAACCAAATGACTGACACTCAAACTGAGACTCATGCTATGTGCACAGGAGAGAATCCTGCTCAACATGGAGAGATCACAAGACAGCACAGTATATTTGGGAAAGAATAGGAGTGGGAAATATCATGAGATCCATTAGAAAACTCAAATGGCAATGGACTGGTTGTGTTGCAAGAATGGCAGACAACCACTGGACATCACAACTCTCAATACGGATCCCCAGAGATTACATGCGAGACTGTGGCCAACAGAAAATGAGATGATGACTTGACAAACTGGACAAGTTCAGAAAGTACTCACTTTGTGATGCACAGGATAGTTGGTACTAAGCTGATTAGTTTGGTCTCAAGGCCATAAACATTTGCTCTGATGATGGTTTTTGATGTTTTAATGATGTTGGTGCTGGAGCTATTTCTTTCGTTCCAAGACCATACAATTTTGAATCTTAAGAAGGGTCTGTATGTCTTACAATGGTTGTTAAAACACTGATGATGAAATGTGAAATGAATGTTTGTCTCTATCAGACTGAAGGTAAAACACTACAAAGAAAAAAAAAAGAAAATGCTTGCGTGATTCTTTATTCGTTGTGAAAGAAATGATTTGTAAAAATGTTCCCGTTTATGACTTCAAAAGTTGATATCCAATCAAATATTTGTAATTTGCATCAGTATCATCATTTTGAATGTGTTCAGAGGGACGATCAATTAAGAGAAAAAAAGAGTGAGGGGGGAGAATAGATGGGAAGGAGGGCAGTGAAGATTTTTTTTTTTTCCCACAATACTGGCATTGTCTTGTTGAAGCAGTCGAGTATATACTGGACTCTCTCTGACTAGAGAGTGTGAGTTCAGTACTTTGTGTAGGATGATTCTTTACTTCCAATTACGCTGTTTAGTCATTGCCATAGGATTATGATCCTTTTCCAAATTGGGATAGAAAGCGACTGAAAGTTAAGATGAAGGTAAAAAACTAGTCAAAATTAATAAAGTTATAATACTTCACCCAAGAATAAATTTGAAGAATAAGAATCAAAAATATTGTGGCATAGGTTACCTATTCGTTTTCATGCTATTTCTAAGAAATATGTACTTTGAGCAGAAGAGGAGGAAACTATTGCTCCACTCCAGAATGTTGGTTTGTAAACTTCTAATTGTGATTGAAGAAGTTCTCGTGTACCACGATTACTTGACAACTGGCCATTGAACAAAGTTTGATCTGTTAATTGATCCACTTTTTAAAAGTTTTCCCAATTCCTCAGATGAAGTTTTGTCCTTATGATTTTCTTAGCTTTCATCATTTGATGGTAGAAAAACTGATCAAAAACATGTGATAACATTTATAGGAAATTTTGAAGAATTTTGGTGGCTAACATTTAAAGCACTTTGCACAGAACCCAATGCACATACATTGGTCCCCTGGCTAATGACAGTGGATGCTTCCCCGAAGATTTCCCCTCTCTGATGGCAAACTTAGCGGGATTGAAAGAACGTGTTGGGCGGATCTGAGATGATATCTCGACCTGATGATGAACATTTGTTGCGTTTCACTTTAAAATGTTTTTTTTTTTTTTCACACTCTTAAAGATTGATCATTCAATCAATCAGTGATAGTTTCTTTAATGGTTATATATGCATGGGGGTAGATCAATTAATCCATGGCCTGACACGCTTGCATTGGACAAAGATTATATTTCCAATTATTTTTTCCTCTTTACAAATGTTTGGGTTTTTTTTGGTTTTTTTGTTTTTTTCATTCTATGAGAGCATTTGAGGTCTTTAAAGAAAGACTCTTAGATTCTAGATGTATAAAATATTACATATTTCAAAGGTATCTCTATTAATATCTCTTTATTCCATTGTAATTCTGCCAACATCCATTCTTTAAACTGGCTACTTCTCTACTTTATCCTATTTGGGCTCAAAATGTGGCCTTCCATTTCATGCAACTCTGATTTCCATCTTTTGTTCATCATTATTGAAGAAAAAGAAAACCACAAATAATTCGATCTTTTGTTTTTTTTGGTCTCCTTTGAAGAGGTGGAGGAGAGTTGCAATTCGACTCTCTTTTCCTTTCTCTCTCATGCAAATAATTATCCTACCTTGCCCCTCTCTCTATTCGTCTAATCTTGCTTCACTACAGCTCTCTTGTTTGCAACCCTCTTCAGGGGGCTTTCTTACTTGAACCGAGTTGTAATTCTCCTGATAGTCACTTATGGAGCTGAAATGTAGAACCCAACCGAGAGACAGACCTACAAGCTGAGAAGTATGCTACGTGCACATGAGAAAATCATGCTCAACCTCACATGGAGAGATCACAAGACAGCACAGTATATAAGGAAGAAAACGGGTGTCCGTGACATCATAGAAACTATTAAAAAAAACTCAAATGGCAATGGGCAGGCCATGTTGCAAGAATGAGATCCAACCGATGGACATCACGTCTCACAACATGGATCCCCAGAGATTACATAAGAAACTGAGGCCGACAGAACACAAGATGGAGAGATGAACTGGACATTCAGGAAATACTGGCTCCGCAATGCCCATGATAGGGAATTGTGGTGAATCCTGGGGAAGGTCTATGTCCAACGACGGATGTTAAAAGACTGATGATGATTGTTCCCCAACGTTTGAGACTCTTATCTTTTGCCAAAACGTCATAAAAATTTATCCTGCTTACTCGAGGCCAAAGGTTACTTTTCCAAGAGGCCTATCCTAAATGCTGAGGAAGGTTCGTTATCTATGCTAGACACTTTTCTGAACACAATGACCTTTGCATGAAGTGTACAAATTATACTTAGTATATAAACTAAAGTACCATGAATAATTGAAAAAATTTATGTAATCACAAAATTTGATTCCCGTATCTGTATACTGAGGTAGACAAGCCCTTGAACCTGTGGTTGACAAGCCAAAACTGACTTTAAGGGAACATTTGTTGAGTGATTAAAGAAGTGTAACTGTGATGTGCTGAAAGAGTTTACCTGTAAAACTTATGATAACGAGATTATCGCAATCAAACACTCACTCAACATAGATTTTGGTTTTGTTCTGTTGGTTTTTTAGAAAACGTGTTGCATTATAATTTTCTATTTGTCATATATATATATATATATATATATATATGCGCGTGTGTGTGTATGTATATATGTGTGTAATGTATGTGTGTAATATATATATATATATATATACACAATACAGAAGTTGCAATAATCACCTCCAATCAGAATAGAAGTTGGAGTGGAGTTTGTCCCTGCAGCAGTCAGGTTTTTCTAGCTATTATGGTTTAATTGTTAATCATCATACATAGTTACCATTGGGGGGGTGGGGCTAGCTACTCCACCCTGTAAAATCTACTTGCTAAACTGCTCTATTGGGGGGGGGGGCTGATGGGAATAAACATTAGTTTCATCTGAATGCAGAGTGCTCACCTTTTTCTGGCTGGCCAGCCATATAAGTATCACATTTACAAGGCACACAAAGGAGCCTATTATGTCTAGAAACATCTGGGGGGATTTTTTTTTTTTTTTTTTTTTTTTTTTTTGACACACACCCTCCGCCAGGTTGGGGGTGCCATTTTGTAATGTAAGTTTTTGTTCAATCGATCCCTTAGTTTATTTCCCATAGCATTTTTTTTTTTTTAATTCAGACTTTTTTTTTGTGATCACTGCTCCAAAAAAAAGGCGGGAGAAGTGACCTATCCATTGATCTTTTTTTTTTTTTTTTTTTTTCAATTTCTTAATTGATCACCCTCAACATTGCATACTGCCAAAAGATGTTGTTGCCTTACGGTTTCTCTTGAGTGACCAACCAAATCTGTTCTACTGGGATATCACTAAAAAATTATGAATACAGAGGAAGGTGCTTATTATGATCACTTTGAGATAAGGGTCTTTTAGATAACAATAACAGGCTGATAACATTGGGCAAAGGATATAAAAATTTGCATTCATTGTTGAATTTTTAAAAAAAAATTTTTTTTAGTCTTTTTTAGTCTTTAAGAATTATATGAAGTTTATTTTTTCAAATTCTTTTATTAGTTTTAAATAAGGTGTTTTGGACCAACTGATTTTGATGGCAATAACCGTTTGATAATATTATTCGTAATCGTAATTTGTAATTCATGAAAAAAGTAAATACCTATTATTTACTTGTTATTAAAAGAGCTAGAAAAAGAACAAACCTACAACATTGTTTACTCAATTGTTGACAGCATTTGTCAACATTTGTTCCTGTAATAAAACTGTTTCCAAATGATTTTTCAAGTTAATCCCCAGTAAATGTTTATTAATTGCATCAAAAATGAAACGGAAAAAAATGTTGTACGAAATGCAGTATAATTTAAATGTTATAATTGTAGTGAATTCATTTGTTATAAACACTGTATTGTCTTTCTTTTACTACATGTCCTCTGTCTTTCTTTCTTGTACTTTTTTTTTTTTTTTTTCTTTTTGAAAATCTCAAATCAATCTAACAAAAAAAAGCAATGATATGATGTAATGAAATATGAAAAAGAATTATTCCTCTTCTTTCACCCACTCTCTCTATCCTTCCCTTCCTATGAACGTTAGGAACCAATTCAAATTTGGTCTGAACGAAAAACTCTTTGGCATCCAGAGGACTGTCGAATTCTTGTCACAGTTACAAAAAAAAAACAAAAAAAACAGTGAGCATTTTGCATTCACATGTAACTGATGTTTATTCCTGAAGGCTCCCTGTGGAGCATAGGGCTGCTTCTGCTGTTTCAGTAGCAAGTAGGCTTTATGGGGTGGAATTTCTAACTCCATACCCAAAGATGGAACTATTAATTAATTGGTGAGTTCTAACCGCAATTCATCATTATGAGATAAGAACCTTCTTTTAATCTATTCATATAATGAACTGTGTGATTTCCTTAGTTATGTATCCATAAGCATGGATTCTTCCACTTGAAGGTAACAATTTTACGATAAAAGTATCTCCTTCCCACCAATGATGGACTGTTATCGAAAGTAATGTATTTTCTGTTATGCAGCAAGTCATTTTAGAAGCAGCGCACACCATTCTCCTCCGTCTTCTACACTCCAGTTTTCTGTACCTCCTACCAACACAACCTCCCATGACTGACCGTTTTTTGGGGTCTGGGAATGCTCAATGATTTGTTGTATAAGTTGGTGGTAATTTCTTTTTCGCTTTGTGCCATTTTGGCCTTCCGAAAGGCTTTTATAGGAATGCTCTACTTTCAAAGAGGAGTGCTGTATAGCCATGAAATTTTTTTCATAAGGATCGAACTAGTGATCAAATAGGTCTGGTTAGTCACTCAAGAGAAACCGTCACTTGAGCAATGTCTCTTGGTAGTATGCCATGTTGGGGGTGATCAATCCAAAAATTGGGAAAAGGGATGATCAATGGAAAGGTTACTTCTCTCCCCTTTTGTTGCTCAGTGATCTCTAAAAGGTCTGAATTTTCAAGAAAACAATGTGAAAGCTGCAGGAAACAAATGAAGGGATCAATTTAGCAAAAACTTACATTGCAAATTGACCCCCCCCCCACACACACACACATTTATGGGGGGGTATACTTTTTTTAATTTAAATGGTGAAAAAAGGCTGATCAATGAATAAGTTATTTCTTTTGCCTTTTCTTGGGCAGTGATCATTAAAAACGTATAAATACAAGAGTGAACTCTGCCAGGTACAAACTGAAGGACTAATCCAACTGAGGAACCATTGCAAATTGAACCCCCCTCAATTGGGAGGAAATGTTGACATTTTCAGCCCTCTAGCTCTAGTAGTGTTTGTATTTCTGTTTAATTTAGTTGATTTAGTGCATTATCTGTCAACATAGGTTTCTTCAGTTTCTGAACTGGTCTGTACCAAAACTTTTTTCTTTTTTTTTTTTTATTAGACCCCCTCCCCAGGTTTTTGGAAAGGGGTTTAATTATCCAGGTAAGTACATGCAAAATCGATCCCCTAATTTGCATCAAAATTCAGACATTTCTAAAAATTTTTTTTCTAGTGATCACTTGTCAACAAATGGCAGGAGCAATAATGTATTCATTGATCGCCCCTTTTTCAAATTGAACTCGCGCTGGATGCTTCTTTTGTCATTCCTCTTCTCTTCCTTTGTCAATTATGTAATTGTGATGGTGTAACACCTTTCAATTATAGGTAAGAATTTCCCCCAAACCTCTAACAGCTGGCTGGCAGCAGATGCATATAGATATTCTGGCCTGATCAGATCCAAAGCATTGAGTCATGGCAACAGATTTTGTGTAAATATTTAATTGGCAAAAGTTTATTTTAAATTTTATTTTATTTATTTTCCAAGTAAAAGTATTGTTAATCATTATTATCAATTTTTGCTTCTATTTACTTTCATCTCGACATTTGTTGCTTTTTTTTTACTCACTGCTGGAGGGAACCCAGCCTGAGTTTATTTGCGATAAAAAGCAATAACAATTAAGATGAAGGTAACTAGTAGCAAAAAATTAGTAATAATGATTTGCAATATTTCATGTAATGAAATCAAATTGGTTTACCAGTTAATAACAAAAATGGTGCGGAAGAGATCTAGATAGGGAATGAGTTCAAGGGTTTGATCTGTTCTTTTGCTTGCCTCTTGTTCCAGTAGCTCTGTGATAAGAGCAGTTGATCACCACCGGCATTGTGTCGTGAATCTTATTTAGAACTTATTCTTCATTCTGATAAATATGAATTCTCGTAAAAATAAGATAGTAGCAAAAGTTATGAACAATATTTTTTTTTTTTTTTTTACAATCTAATACAAAGTGCTGAAAAATGCCCCAAATTTAATTATTGAAAGGAGTTCCCCAAGTTTGATTAGATGATACAGATTGAACCTCCCTGATCCGGCAAGCTTGGGATCAGACAGATACCAGAGTAGCGAATTTTTTTTAAATGATAAAATAATACATATAAGGTACTATATTACAGACACAACTTACTAGGGTACTTTTTTTTTTTTTAAAGGGTTTATTTCTCCTGGGACTTATCTTTGAATTGTGTAGAACTTGATGCAGATACATTATAAATTAAAAAGTAAAATGAATCCTCAAATTGATTTAGGAGTGCGTGTAATCTCATGAGAAAAATTTTTTTTCAGAAATTTTGGAATGGGAACTTCTATGAAATAATTTTGTGATTTATTGATAAGATTTTTGCTCTCTCTCATATATATATATATATATATATATATATATATATATATATATATATATATATATATATGATAAGAGAGAGAGATATGTATTTGAAAAATGGATGTTTGGGTCTGAGAAAATGAATTAAAAATTGCATTATATTACATAGAAATTTATCTGAAATGATTTCCCATTGTTACACGATTGATATATCATTCAATTTAGACAACGTAAATAGAATAAACAATTGAGGAAAATTTGGCTGCTGCAGGAATTGAACCTACAATCAAAAGGTAACCCCTTCAATGATTAATTTGTGCTAAACAGCCGGCTGATACTGCTGTGTTGAAAGAAACGAAGGAAAGAAAAAAGACTAAGTAAGATGATAATTTTGGTGAAAAGAATTTATTTGACCTTTTCATTAGCTGCAGGCTGTTTATATATGGATATCTCTCTCTATATATCAATATGGGTGTGTCTGTCCATCCATATCTATGTGTGTGCATCTGTCCATCCATATCGATATGAGTGGGTCTATCCATCCATATCGATATGGGTGCATCTATCCATCCATAGATAATTTGAACTATAGGAAGTGAGACACTAAGGAATGAAAGTGTATGGAAACTAGGTTTATTTATTTGTACATGTTTTTGTTGATGGTCTAGATATGTTTTGGGAGGTATTCCCATCTTCACTAGTGTGTGCTCTGTGTGTGTGTGTGTGTGTGTACCATTTGATGGTTATAAGTTTACTGTGGAACATAAGTCCACCGTCAGGAGCTTTGCTTTGTAAGCAAAAAAATGGAATCCCATCTCTTAGGGTCATTCTGTTGTGTGGGACTTGGTTCAGTCTGTGATGTTACCAGCAGTAGTAGGTCTTGGAGAGGGCATAGGGTGTCAGGGGGAAAAAAGGAAGTGGTTTAGTGTTGGATTGTGTGGGTAGGTTGGGGATATTATAGTCAGAGGGTTGATGAGGTTAAGGAACTCCGTAGGTTTCAACCTCACAGGTCATTGAAAATATGTTGGCTCTGATTTGTACAAGTGGGATGCCCTACCAAGGTTATGAGTCTGAGTGACTTTGAAGTTCCCAATATCAGATGTATCTGAGAGAGGGTAGAGTGTGGATGTGAGGTTATTGTTTGTGGGAGGATTTTGAGAAAGTTTTGAGTTTTTTGATCCACATACCTTCATGTGTTTCTAGAATTTTAGTTGGAGTATTTTTTTCTATTTTTTTTTTTCTATTTTTTTCAATGATTGTGAATCTAGCATCTGTGGCAAAATTGTGTCCAGGGGTGCAAAAGTGTAGTTCTACAGGAAGTAGACTGGGATGATTTTGTGATTCAATTCTGTGTCTGTAGTTGTTAAGTCTAATGTTGAATTGCTTATTTATTGTAAATTGTATCTATTACATTCTAGGAGGTATATAATGTTTTTGTTATGACAGTGCTATGGTATATGTTGGAACTCTCTTTGGTAGTAGAGCTAGTGAAGGAGTTGGTGTAATTAAGGTGGTTGCAACATAGATTTTGTTGCATGGCTTACAGAATTTAGTGATTTTAGGGATGTTGTTGTGTGAGACTTTATTGTTTATAATATTGTTGCTGCTAATCATGTTTTTGATATATGTGCGTGTATATGTATATATAGATAAATAGATAGTTATTCATAGGAAATGGGCATATTTGGTTCAACAGAATGAATTATAAATTGCATTATATTACGTAACACTCAATTTAGACAATATAAATAAATTGAACAATTGAAGAAATGAGGGCTGCTGCAGGAATTGAACCTATCACCGATATGTAGCCGCCTTAATCATTGTGATGCATTCACCATTGTGCTAAACAGCCCACTGGTAATGAAAAGGTCAAATAACTTCTTTCAACCCTTATTCTCATCTCTTTCATTAATTGTTTATTCTATTTACGTTGTCTAAGCTGAGTGATATATTAACTGTGTAATGACTGGAGATCATTTCAAATGAGTTTCTCGATGATAAAATGCAATTTATGATCTTGCACGTGTATAAACTTGATCACGATGTGTCCCAAGCAGTTTCCAATATTAACCCCTCGTGTGGTGAAGGAACCACCCCCAATCGCACATTGAGCTGTTAATTTCAAAAGTTCTGTGTAGAGATTTGAATCTCTAAGATGTAGAGAACGAATTCGTCCATCGTCCATTAACAATTGAAGATATTGGTTGTACAAAAACAAAATCACACGGACTGGGTGTTGGCAGTGTGACAAAATAGGACCTTTTAAGGCAAATTGGTCAAGTAAAGAAGATCAATAAGTGGGTTCCAAATGAAATCAATGAAAACCACAGATTTGTTTGAAATTAACCATTATTTTCTGACCAATCTGATAATAACAAGATCTACCAATTTCGTCCGTTTGGTTAGCAACCTTCTCGAATGATTTAAATAGTACTTTTTTAAAACAAATTAAATTTTTTTTTTTTTTCTTTTTTTTTTCTCTCAGATATACATAACTTATTACTGATTTGATGCTTTTAACCTTTGATGAGAATTTTAAAAAATCACATGCAACTATGTATTTGTTTCTACTTTAGGTGAGTTTTTATTCAAAACTCTTATAATATTTGATGGAAAGTCACACGAGTTACAATTTATCCTACTTGAGCAGTTCCTGTTCCAAAGGTGAATGTTTGGAAGGAGCTGGACTTAATGGTGCGGCATGGCCTACCATAATTGTCTTATCAAATAATTTCTGTCCATCAGACAAAACTACACCTCCAAATTATTTGGAATTAGAATATCTAAGTTCAGATCTATTGTCAATATATTTTTTTTTTTTTTAATCTAAATTTAGACCTATGATTTTCAATGGGAGATCTATAATCTGTATTTTTTTCTTATTTATTTTCATTAGATTTCTCAAGAAATGCTAATTCAAACAACTTTAAACTCAACACTGCACTGTCTTGAGTGCTGTCTATCATATCTGGTAAATGTCAACTTTGTACAATGACTAGTTGTCAAGTAATCACGGTGTGAACACCCACAGAGTGCTCTTCAATTATAGTTAAATATCTACTAATATACTTTTTTGTACTCCTTTATACTACCTTTTTACACATATACTATTTTTATCTCTTGTGAACTTCTGTTTTCCAGTTGAGTCTTGGTAGCTCAACTACGAGAGAAAGTCTGCGTAAATGGTGCTTCCTGTTAGGGATATGCGATTGAAGTCCACCTAAGGCTTATTCTTTATTTTCCAATCCATGCTATTTACTCACTACCAGATGGAAATCAGCAGAAAGTTGCTATTAAAAGCAACTGATAAGTTTAAATGAAAAAGTCATTAAAATTTGATATGATGAAGATTTATGAATATTTCATCTGATGAAAAAAATTTTGAAAAATGAATTAGAACTAAATGTTTTATTTAACATAAATGCCACCGGTTGTATTGTTTGAAGCATTTTCTGTCTAGACTTTCTGTATTTTTGTTGATTGCAATACACATGGTTGTTGCAGTAAAATTGAAACTAATATTCATATTTCTACAATTAACTGCCTAATACTTTTTGGTATCGGAATACAATCAGTATCAACAAATGGTGTTGAATGTCTGTGTAAAGAGAATGAACACGTCGGTGATAGCAATATGATTAACGGGAGGCAACTGCAAATATTTTACTCATGAGTTACTTCCCCTCCCACACGCTTCTTTGAAACAGTTCTAGGATTTAAATTTTCTTTTTGTTGTTCTTCTGCATCGTTCAACACGTCGTTTTTTTGTTTTGGGTTTTTTTTTTAATTCTTTTCAGATATGTTCAACATCTGAATGACTCACTCTGTCTGTTCCCTATTAACTTACATCGTTTGTTTTTTTTTAAATTTTGAGGGATTTTTTCTTTTTTTTTTTTCAATCATTTTTCAGGATAGAAAAAATAACAGGCTTCCCTTTTTAGTCGTACATTTTTTTCAATTTATTTTCTGGTCATCAAAAAAACAAGTATTAGATTCAAGAAAGAAACGGAAGAAAAATTTTCACAATTCATATTTATAACTTATTCATTTTACAATAAATTAAGTTGTATTTTGGACTATATTTTTTGTTTTGTTTTTTGATGCAATGATTATTTCTTTCAATGGGAATTAACTTTGGAAGAAATAGTGTCATTGCTAAAACGAATATTGCCAAATGCTGTCAGAAATTGTGTTGGCAATGTAGCAGTTGAGCTGAATTGAACACATTAGGTTTTTTTTATGATTCTGTGTGACTTAGACTGACGTGTCAGTGCAACTGAACATTCATAATAATCCTAGTTGTATGTGTGCAATATTATAACACTAGCATAGGACCAGCCAAAAAAATGATTTTTTTTTATGTTATCTTTGGATAGAATATTATTATATCATCCTGAATATTTCTATTTTGAAACATCATTTCAAAGTATGTCAGAGATCAAACGTGGAATCCATTGAGCCTATAAATGCAGAGGGACTTTGTGGGGCTCAGTATCTGAAAAACCCTGAAAAATCTTTAAAAAAGGGGGGGTGCACTGTTGGACCTAGAGCCACCAATGAAATATTATGAAAATATATATATTCATAATATTTCTTTTGGGGTCTTGATTTTTTGAAATATTGTTTCCAGAAATAAGATCTTTTCATGTAACCCTTTCGAATGACACTTAACTGAGTTGGTGCCTTAAAGAATTAAAAATAAAGTTCAGACAAAAGCCAATCGGAGCTACGATGCATTTTTAACTTGGTGAAATAATCGTCAATAAATAACTTACATACTGACCATCAAATAGATTTTCACTGCTATGTCTCCCATTCCCACCATGCTTTTTTGGACTGAACAGACACATTAACCAACAAATTTTCTGACACTTAGTCTTTATATGTAATGATTCATCTTTTTATTCTCATGATTTATTTTTGTGTAAAATTAGATACTGCCTTTTGTGAATGTAGACTATTACTAGTGTTTGAAAACTATTCAACATTTCATCAGGATGAATGGGGATCCTCACCCTCACTGCATTTATCTACTGAAACCTGTCAGTGATAACACAGGATAATCTTTGAAGAGAAGTGTGTGGGAAGTCTGTTTCTCGTCTCTAATTCTAATGTGGCAAAATAAGACCATCAATCCTTGACACTTTCAGGAATATTAGATTGTTGTTTAATTCCCAAATTTGTGAAAGAGTATAAAAAAGTATTTTTGAATTTAATGGTTAAAGATAACTATTCTTTTATTAAATCTAATGTCCTCCATGTTCTGGAAAACCAAAATCACGATGGTTTTTAGATCATTTTCATTACTGATATTTATAAATCCCTTATAAATTGGGAAAAAAACATTGAAGAGGATTTTTTGTAAGTTTATTTTGGCTTATTAACTTTTAATTAAATTTTAGTATTTAGCTCTCAATTTTGTTTCACTATAATATATATATATCTATCAGCTTTAAAAAGTAAAAATCATCTTTTCTTAGATTTCATCAAAATGTCTTCATTATAAAAAGTTTTTTAGAGTATTTTTCTTTTCTCTTTATTTCTCTGTCTGTGATTTTAGCCGTATAAAATTCACTAATTTTTAAAAGTTTCATGTTGTTGTGGTTTAACTGTTTCAAATATTAAAATCTAAAATCTTCTTTTGGTTCCAGGTTATAATCCGTGTGTGGATGAGGATTTCACTGTATGCATCTCCCAGAAAACCCAAACTTTCAACCATGGCTGCCATCGTTGAAAATGCTGAGAATAGACAAATAGGTAATGACCTTGCATATTCACAGTCCTCGGGCTCTGACAGCCTTCACTCATCAGAAATTGTGCTGGACCGTTCTAATATTTCAGGTAAGGCAGTTGATTTTGGTCCTGTCCAAAAAGTCAATGGTCTTGCTCATTTGGATGAAGAACCCCTGCCGCTGAAGACAGGTGCTAATACTTGTGGCCCAGGGACTGTCAAAACCGACATTCAGCGTACACTGGTCAATTGTAATGTTACAAAAACTGAAAAAGATTTTACCGAGGAATCAAAAACTGGAGAAGTAATAGCAACCGAGATGGATTGTCAACCGGCCCTTTGCCAATCCATACAAAACAAAAGTCCTTTGCTCGTGGCTGGTTCTTCCCCGTGTGCAGAAAATGAGGAAAAGGTCAAACTTGAAGTGCCTTTGGACTCTAATTCCAACAGTTCCTTATCTATTCAAAATGCTGACAACAAGTCATCGCCATTTGATGTGGATGGAACGAAAGAGTTTTCAGTTTCTCCTCAGCATTCAAGCCTGGAACAAAAGGTTGGAATCAAATTTGAAATCTTGGAATGCAAAACCAACGAACAGTTTTCTTCATCTGATGACACAAACGATAAAGAAAAGCCATTGATCTCAGAGAATGGAAAGCCAAATATAACTTCTACATTAGAAGGTAAACATTTAGAGTCAGATTTTAATGACAACAAACTTTGCAAATCTGTGAAGAATAACACTATCAATGGCAATACAGATCTGTACCTCAATGAATCGAAGACAATCTCTTCCAAATCTGCAACCGATATCAGTGCGACCCTTAAAAAGGATTTGCCTGACATAGCCAGTGTTGCTGATGAAACAAAGACAATCTCTTCAAAATCTGCGACCGACAACAAAGTAACCCTTGAAGGGGGTTCGAGTGACATAACCACAGTAGCGGATGAAAAGCTTTCGATAGAAACCAATTCTAAGAATTGTCCTGAAAGTTCTTCTAATTCCTACACGTTTTCAGAGTGTTTGTCCAAGACAAAGACAGAAAAAACCTCTGGAGTGTCCAATATTCCCGAATTGCTTTCCCATTGTTCACCGTGTCGGGTCGTTGTGCAAGATTTCTTCAAAGAACTTAATATTGACTTGCTTGAGCTTTCACGTAACTTTCCCGTACACCATGCCCACAGGAAACGATTAAAAACTTCAAAACCTGTTCAAAGCTCCAACCCTGGCAAGGAACAGATCAAAAACAGTCCATTCGATGCTCTTGACCGAACGAAACAGGCCAAGTGTTACACAGAGAACAGCAAAAGGAGAAAAAAGCATCCAACAACATTCGAACCTGAAAGAGATTTGAGTGACCCATTGGAAGACGAAGATGAAGAAGATAATCTTCCTTTACTGTCTGTTCGCAATAATCTCACTCAAGGTGGAAACACAGCTGCAGACATCGGGAAATCTTGCGCAGAAGAAAAATCCAACTCCAATGACAATAAAACCTCGATCGAAGAGGAAAATTTAAAAAAGACTCGAACAAAAGGAGGTAATTCAAATGCAATTGCCGCTGAAGAAAGGTTAGTATTTAATCTTATTTCTTTCTTCTTTTCTCTCCCCCATCCTGAAAACATTTTGTTAGCAAAGTACTAGTAACCTTTCTCAGTTAATTTGATTTCATCACATTCACATTTAACATTTAACATTGATTGATTAGAGAATTAGAGAAATTCATTTTTCAGTCAGTTGTCTTTACAATGCAACCCAAAGTCTCAAAGAGTAGCATTTCTTTTCTTTTTAACAATCAATGATGAAGGCTCGTTTTAATCACTGTATTTGAGGATGAATTTCAGTTAAGGGAAGAAAAGGCTTGGAAACCCCACCCAAAAATCATGAAAATGTTTTGTTTTTTTTTGTGTTTTTTTTATCTGAACTGCTGTGGAACTCTTCAATGAAGAGAATAGAAAAAAATGGAACTCTTTTATGAATTCAATTAGAGAAAAACGTTTAGAAAATCACAAGGGAATTTCAAACTTTTGCGAGGCTCTGTATAATGGTGAAAAGATTACTTCATGACAATATGAAATGGGGGAGGAATTAGTGAAAACTGGGACCTCATGGGGAGGAATGTGACCAGTGACTCTAGAGAACCGCTGCTCAAAAAGCCAATCACTAAAATCCCAAATTCAATTAAACAACAAAAATAATCTCTCTTCAAAAAAAAAATCATTTTGTAGGAAAAATTCACCTTTGTTAACAAAGTTGGAGAAGTATATGTATTTGGTCACATCTTTCTATCAGTCAGTTCACAAGATATCTCTGAAAGTACTGAATGGATATCAATGAAACTTTGTGGAAGGATGGGCCATACCATTGGCAGAGGTTTGTGCTCTCCGAGTGCTTTCTATTTTTTTCCTTTCTGTCAGCTTCCATCCTAGATACGTTTTACCATCTTGCTGTTTTACTTGATTAAAAAATATGAAACAAAGATAGAAATAATAGAATTGGAAAATTCAGATCAGCTCGCAACCCCAGAATATTAGAAACAGTAATTCTCCAATGTTAGCAAAGTTAAGCAACTTGGTGTGTGGTCGTGATTTTTAATGATAATTATTGGAGAATTTTGTTTACCTCGGCACAAAAACAGTAGAAGTAATATTTTTCTTCCATTAAATTTATTTTGCCATACTAGTTTCTCTTTTCTCTACAATTACATTATGAAAAAATCTCATACTGGAACTAAAGTATCTAATATCCATAAGTTTCATGTAGCAATAATCTCATAGAAGCAAAATGACCTCAAAAATGTTACGAAAGAACACCATTTGAATGATTCTTTTGAACCAGAATTTCCAAAAAAGTATTGAAGAGTTCATTAGATTTTAGAAGAGTTACATTAGATTTTTTTTTTCTCTTCAATATGTTCAAAACTTCTACGTTAGGTTTCAATTCATTTTCACTTCAAAAAGCTATCATTATTAATTTTGGGGATACTTGCCAATTTCATGGATAGGGACAAACAAGAAAAAGAATCTACTTAATAATATACCAGTCTTACCTGAAACTAAAACTACGTTGAAAATAATTTTGTTGTATTTATTAAATTCTCTTATTTTCAACATTTTGAAAAAACAAGCAATATTTTATATAGGAACTCAATAATTTTATTGAAAAATTACATAGCAAATTTTATTTCGTTAATGTTTCATTAACAATAATTTTAGACAGTTTTTTTTATTTAATTCAATTTTAAAACAAAAATTTGAGGGCCTAGGAAGTCTCTAGTGGCTTCATATGTGCTATACCTATCTACAATTTCATCTAAATCTTTGTTGCAAAAATTTGAAATGAAATCAAGTTACGAATAAATTATGATAAAATCAAGTACAATATTAAGATGAAGGTACTTAGTAGTAAATACTTGATAGAAATAAAAAGTTTCTTAGTAGTTGATGCCTATGATTTTTAGGGACTGAAGTGGATAATGGAATGGGGTGAATTGGATTTTGAATTTAAACTTGAAATTTTAGAATGTTGTTGCATGACAGTGATGATTAAGAAATCGTAACTTTTGTTTCCATAGATTGAAAGAAGATTTTGCAAAATCAATTCAAAATGAAGAAAGAAATTCAAATTGAATTAGAATTTTAGAAGAAATTGTGAAATTAAATGTCATGTCAAGACTGGTTTTTTCAAAGAAAAAGGATACAAGTTTCAGTCTCACTGGAGGCTTTTTTTTTTCCCCTCCCAATATGCATTCTTTCTAACAACCATAGCATAACAGTCTGAGAGTTGTGAAAAAAATCAACAGAAAATCAAGATGAAAGAAATTCTAATCAAAAAAGTAATAATAATTGACAATGCTTAGTCTGAGAAATTCAAAAATATTTACTGATCAGTATTTGGTGGACAATACCTTAGTATATCTCTGAATTTTTTTAATAGAAAGACAATACCTTGATTCATTCCAACTAGTGTTCTCATCTTGGTTGTTATAGTTACAGTGTTTCAGCTGTTGTACCCTCCGACCTTCTTTGAGTGTCTGTCATAATAGTTAATCTTCTAGGAATTTTGAACTAAACCTTTTATTCCAGTGGTCTTCAAACTTTGAATATTTCAGGAATTCTTTTCAATAACTGAATTTTTCTAAGGAACCCCTTCTAAAAAAATAACTTTCCCTCCTATATATGTGTGTGTGTGTGTGTGATTACTGGATATTGGCCTTGTTTATGGAATTATCCAAGTGTGTATATTCCCATAGGAAAAAATGGACATACCAACAAATACTGACTGAACTATGTCCATATCATGAAAATGTTTTTAATGTAACGTAACAGCTGAAAATAAGTACTTAGAAGTTAGTCAAAATATTGTTAATGACATTATAAACAAGTATTCATCACACAATATAAATTAAATACAAAGGCATTTGTAAAAGCTGTGAAGGAATCATTTATGTTATGAAGAATAATCAAGTATGTTGTAAAAATGTCACTTTGTTTCATGGAACCCCCAAAGAGATTGGGATTCTGTGGAACACAGTTTGAATACAATTGCTTTATTCATTCCATGGGGGTAGTTTGTTCTCATTCTGCTGTCTGTGTCAGAGAATATCTCCTATCACTCAATTCTTCCTAGTGATGTTCCTTATATGCCGCTTCCACCGAACCAGTGTGGACAACTATAAAAAATAACAGACAACCAAGAGAGTAGTAGTAAATCTGTGTGTTATTATGATGATCTTTTGTCTCAGAAATTCAGAGAAAATCTCACTTGTGTTTGGGTCTTTCCCCGGCAAATTCAATCAATTTTGCTCTCAGTATATCTAGCAGTACAAAGCTCTTTCAGCTACAATTCTAAGACATAATGGAAATTATTAACTGTTATTATCAAAGGCATTACTTAATATTGATGATTGAATTACAAAATCTTGATACTTGTTAGTTTTATTAGTATTCAAGTACCATAAATGATCATTGTTTATCTTTTTTTTCTTTTTCATACATTTCAAAAAAAAAATGTTTGAGAAGAAAGAGAGGTGGAGGAAATTTTTGTCTTCCAACAAAAAAAAAAAAGCCACCAGGGACTACCATACACTATGGGTCTCCATCGTCATTGTCTCCTTTTTTTTTTCAATTGAATAAGTTTATTCCTCAATATATTTCAATGAAATTTTGTATGTAGGCTTCTGGAGAAATTCTTGCAGAGGTGGGAGGATGAGTTATGGTTGATCCTGTTCTTTGTTTACATTTTATAGGCAAATGGTATCTCTGGGTTAAGTGTCTGAATAAACAACTAACTGCTAATCTCTCTCAACAGTTTTCTGCCAGGGACCTTTATACTTTCAAGATTTTTTTTCTAGTCTCTTAATATTAACCACAACATCTTAGAATCTTTTTCAAGTTCCATTTAATTCAAATGGAAGGAAACCCTAAATAAAATGTTCAAATGGGAAAATCATTTGCTGTGTCTCTTTAAACCTCGAAAATTCATTTTTAAAAATCCTATAAAAATGCCTTTACCACAAAAACCATTTTTACGTTATCATTCTGCTCTTAATAGCAATAAATGTTTTAATCTCCTGCGACATGTATTAGAAATATTGTGTGTCATTCTAAATGATTGAAAAGATTTTACCTTTTTCATTCATCAGAATGATTATTTAAAAAGAATATTTTCTGCATTAAATATCATCCATTTTTATGAAATCGTGCTTCCAATACACTAAGCTTATGTCCAGTAAAAACTATTGTAATATTGAAATTTTTGTCTAAAATTTTGTAGGCATGAACACACAAGTGATTAGGGATCTTGCAGTCTTGACTTCTGTGCAGATAACTGTCTTCTGGGACACAGCCATGGAATCTTTTTTGGGGGTTTTTCTTGCAGGCTTTCTAATGCCATTATAACAGATCCACATTTAAATACACAAAGATCTTTGAAGGCATCTAATCTCACTCTAACTGAAGAAACCTGTGTGTGGATATGTGCTGAGACTACTCAACAACTGGCCATTCTACTGAGTTAATATTTCCCACATATACTTGTAGCAAACCAGGCATTGTGGTATCGAATTTGAAGTTGTTTGGATTTGTAGTTCTTGAGATTGGGAAATCTAAAATATCAATAGATCTAAATTTAGATATGGAAGTGGCAACATGAGAGAGAAGTAACTGATATACTTCAAAGCCATAGTTTAGTACGATAGACTGATAATTATTTTACATGATTTTTATCCTAGATTGTTCCACACACCATAAAGTCCGGTCCCTTCCAAAAATGCACTTTTGGAATTGGCGCTGCCCTAGTATAATAGAAAGGAATCGTTGTATTTCGTCATGACAAATAAATCAATGCTGCCTCGCCATTTGGGAATTAAGAGTTACTCCCCTTTATCTTCCGACATTGTTTCTTCATCTGCCAAAAATATGTATTGATCCATTTTAGACTTTAAAATATTTTTAATGTTTTGCGGTGAAATTTTTCAATATTAGGCTGATATATTAAATCGGAAATAGTCAATATTTACTTCAGCTGTAAAAAGATCGATTTTTTATGTGTTCGTTTGTTTTCATGATTCTGAAGCTTCTTTATTTTGTAGATTATTAAATTGCATTTGGAGGGAGTTTGCGATGGTTTTTTTGAAACGTGTCATTTTTTAATGTAAAATGAAAGACAAAAATCTTGGAAAATCAAAGAGAAATTCAAAAAAATTAATCAAGTTTCATTCAATTTAATGAAAGAATAGAAATAATGTTTAAGGATATGGACTGAGATGGTTACTTTTTAATAGTTGGATTTTTTTTTTTTTTCTCATGAAAGAAGACAACTTGAAAATTTCAAGAATTTGATATGAATGATCGAGTAATGATATAAATTTTTGTAGATTATTCAATTTTCTCATGTTTCCCTCCAATTCTTTTTCTCTGTTGTGTAATAACCAGCTGTGGAAATTATTGCTGGGCAGATCGGTTGCCTTTCCAAGGCTTGAGAGATCAGTCTGGGAGAAGAAGAACTCTGATTCCAAGCCAGAAAGTTGAGCCCCTCAAGGTGGTTTGACAGCAAATTTAACATCTTTCCAGCAGCCAAGCTGATGCCAGACATTACACCCTCAGGTTTCCTGGGGTCTACATCAGTGAAGCTGAGAGGGGGATTCTGGGCTTCCCAGGATCTCTGTACACTTCACCCATGCATTTGTTTTGGAGCATGGCACATTTATCAAAACCATGAATTTCATCTCCATCACCAAGGAACATGATGGGTCGATGTAGAAGTTTCTGGCCCCATCTTTTTAGAAATGTTTGAGAAATCTCAGAAGTGTCCTTGAAGTTAACTTGGCCCTTAATTGCTTGTACTATGGGTCAACTGTAGTTTGTTTTTTAAACTTAATGATGTTGATTAGGTAAATGTGTTCATAACATTTTACTTATTTTTTGATAGTAAAATTTTTTTTTTCTTTTAATCATTTGATGAAATTTGTTTTTATGATCTATCTGTATACCTGCCCTCGTGGGCAGGATAATTGTTGTCAAAAAATTTTTTATTCATAGATGGAAATCAGGTAGTATTTGATTTAATTTGTTCTAAAAAAAGTGATATTTGCGACTTTTAGAGTTTTTTCCAAGATAGAAAAAATGTTGAATGTACAGTGACAAAAAAATGAACATGGACATTCTTCCCCTTACTCTCAGTCCCTCTCTATGAAGGATATCGAAGTAACCAATGCTAGCAAGATGTATCCCTGTTGCTCTCTCCTCTTTATGAACAATACAAAGTCCTCTCTTGCTCTGCAGTTGAGTGGATTCAGCTAAAAAAGCAGGCTCAAAAAAAATTTTTCAGCACAAATTTATATTGTAAATCGCCCCCCCCCTTGCCTATCCTCTTGCTATAAAATTCTCCATCTCCAAATGCAAATAAGGAATAATGTGATATTTCCATTCATTGAAGATCAATAAAATGATCAGTTCAAAAATACTGGATTAGATATCTTCTCGTAAGGTCGGGTTGAATTGCTTTCTGAAAACAAAAATAGAATTGATGATAAAATGAATGGAAATCAAGACAGAGTTGATTTAATTTGTTTTTAAACAGTGACATTTGTGATTTTTGAGTTATATTGGGGGGGGGTTTCCATCACAGAAAAATGTTAAATGTGCATACACACTGCTCAAGAGAAAATAAACGGTCATTCTTCTTCTTACTCTCATACCTCTCAATGAACAAAGCAGAAGTATCCAATGTTAACCAGATAGGCTGTTGATCTTTCTCTCTCTCTCTTTTTCTCCCCCTCTCTCTCTCACTGTCAATGAATGATGCAAAGTTTTCACTCACTCTTTGATTAAGCAGTTTTTCATCAGCATCCAGTGTACTCAACTGAAAAAAAAAGGCGCAAACAAAATGTCTATTTTAGCATGAATTTACATTGTAAATTGACTCCTTTCTTCTTCTTCTTCTCCTCCTCCTCCACTCTTTCTGTTGCTCGCATGTATGATATATCAACAGGAATTAACCTGTATCTTGGTTATGAACGACAAAAACTACCTTTGAAATGTGCTAATTGATAATGTTAAAAATATATTTTTAACTTTTTTTTTCTTCCCTAAAACAAATTGTAATAAATTTTTAGCACAGTTTGATTGACTGATGAAAATTGAGTGCTTTCCCTAAAATTATCTGTTTTTGATAGAATTCAACTGTAGAATTTTGAATTAACTTTCATTTAATTTTTCATTCTTTGTTGAATTTAGCAAATTTTGAATTTATAACAGTTAATTGATGAAATGTTTTTCTTTTTGTTTAGACGAGAATTTTGACTAGTTCATCACAAGAAAAATATTTATAAAAATCAAATAGGATTTTAAAAATTTTAATTTTGTTTCTGAAATATCAATTTCATGCTGAAATTTTTTGTTTATTTTGTCCATACTTAATATTCAGATTCAAATTTATTTTCTCTTAAAATTTTAATTTTCTTTTTAATATATTTTCCTATTTTAAATTTCCATTTGTAAAACTCGCCCTAACAACTATCACAAGTTCTAAGCTCCTATGAAGAAGAGAAAAACAAGATTTGAGAACTCTTTGTGGGATTTGAATTATTTTTGTAGTTTAGAGTTTTTAAAGAAGTGTTTATGATGAGTGTGATTGACTAGAATGCAAATATCCTGATATCACCCATTCAGATAGTGTAATATTGAATCTGCCTCGCACGCTGAAGGTTGCAGGTTCAATTCCTGGTACGAGCAAAGAAAGTGGAAAACTCTTCATAGGTCAACTCTTGTGTAAAAAAGCTGAGCAGATTGAAGTCTCTAGCTTTTGGAAGGCAACCAGTCTAGGAGAAGCACAAGTCTGATTTCAAACCAGGGAGTGGAGTCTCCCCCCTAGGCAGTTTGACATTCTTCCAGGCAGCTCCTGCAGCCAAGCCAATTTTGCACGTATCATTCTCTGCTTTCCCTGTAACTACTTCAGGATCTTCATATGTTTCATCCACGTATATGCCGTGGAGGTTATACAAAATGTCGTTCCATTTTCAGTAGAGACAAAATGGTGGTCACCCATTCTCGTATCGAACAGGAATTATCATTTTGAGTTTATCATTAGAGAAAGCATTACATATTTTTCACTTCGGCCAATGATGTTGGAAGAAGTATCGAAATCTTCATTTGTGTCTGTATTTGCATCTACTTGTCTGTTTACACAATATCTCCAAAAGGTCTCAATGAATTACTGCAATTATTGCCATTTTGTAGAAGGGTGGGCCATTTCTAATTGTTAGTTCTCCTCTGATGACCATCAAGTGACCACCTGGGGAAATAGCGATAAAAAGCCGAAGGAAATAAGATGAAAGAAAAACTATTAAAAAAAAACTAATAACAATGACAATTGCTTCATCTAAAAATAAATTCAGAATAATCCTGTGACAAGTACTACGAGTGCATATATTATATAAACATTCAACAACAAAACAAGTCTGGTTAGTCACTAATAGAAACCGTCATGTAACCAATGTCTTGTGACAGCATGCCATGTTGGGGTGATCAATGAATTTAAGTTACTTATCTCGCCTTTTGTCCGACAGTCATCATTAATGTTTACTTTAGAAAAAAACAAGCATAAACAGCTGCCAGATACAAACTATGAGACCATTTTAGCATTTGCTTACATTGCAAATTAAGGCATAAACTTACGTTGCAAATTGAATGAAGCTTGCTGAGTATGGCCTGTACACATGATACATACATAGCCAACCAGTCAGCTGGACCAACTTGAAAACAGAGGAAAACTTGGTTAACAGTTTCTTATAATTGACAGTGCTTCATCTAATTAAAAATTGAAAATGATCTCCTGACTAATGCAATGAGTTTATATAATATAAACATTCCACGACAACAAAAGGCAGCAGCATATTAGGTGTTCGGGGAGGGGGGGGGATAAAAAAATGAAGGCTGTATGGTTAGATTGTAGCTTCGTAGCCTAATTGGCAAGGCAGCTGTCACACAAAGACAGCAGAGTATTAGCCTGAAATTTGATTTCCCCATTGTTTTAATAAGATTGGGAAGTTTTTGAGGTCTGCATTTTTCTTTTTCAAAAGCCCAAAATGGCCTAAAAGACGCTAAAAATGTTTTAAGAAAACTGCCAAAATGATCAAAACAGAGCTCAGCTTAATTGGGAAATTGGATTTGGGTTTCCTATCAGGAATTAGCCATTAGCCAGCATTCTCAGGGGCTGTTTAAAACCCTGGATAGGTGTTTGACTAAAGCACACTTGAAATGCATCAACTTTGAATACAAAAAAAAAATTTAGATGATTTGCCATTTGATAATGGTGTGGGGACTGCATTCGCACTCACCTCTCTATTTATTGTAATGACTGATTTGTCAAGGGAGAGAACTATTAAATTCATATTAGAATACACAAAAAGAATCTGGGTTGATGATTATCACATCATATTGCACTAATTTTCTCTCAAAGGGGGACTGATCAGGACACAGGGTTGTCTCCGGTTTCTAATAAATATTTCACCTTTCCAAATGCCATTCTGACTTTGTCAACCTGGTCACCTACTTATTGTTTTTCCAGCTGCTGCTGCTGCTGCTGCTTCGACATTTATTGATTTGAACCTTTCTATAAAATCTTTCTGCTCTGCTGTCAGAAGTTTTTGCTCATATCCACACACAGCTGAATACTTAACTATTTATATCTAACTAAATAAACAGTAGCAGCACCACCACCCCAGCAGTAGCACTGTGACTCAGCCTCCTGTCTGCCTATGAAGAGACAGGGAGGTGGGGGAGCATGCCTTTTGCCTCATAACTGCGTATTTAATCACGATACTGTTTTTTTGGGGGGGGGGGTGAATTTTTTTTTGTAATCGTTTTTATTTTTTTCATTGTATGCTGCAAAATTGTTTTAAATTATTAAACAATAGAAAATTGAAAAAATGTTGAAAAATGGAGAGGAAAATAAAATTTTGTTTGAGATAAGCATTTTTCTGTTTGCAATAAGTGCATTTATGCTAAAATACATATTGGTATAATTTATTCGTCCCTAAATGATTGTCATATTTTACATAAGTACTATGCTTGTTGCTTTCAGAAATCCTCAGATATCAAACGTTGAAGAAGTAGCTTGTTGAAGTCTTTTCAACATTTTTTACACAATTTTTAACATTAAATCAAATCCATTGAATTTTATTTACAAAAGGTGGGGAAATTTTTCTGCTTCCAACCTTTTCGATTTGGTCTGAAAAAAATTGAATTTGGCTCTCGTAGGCTTTCCACGCTCACATACACTCACACTTCCCCCATCTCTTTAATCTCCTCTCTCTCCCTTCTTCCATTCTCTCTTCTTGCTCTCTCCCTTCTTCTACTCTCTCTCCCTCCTTCCACTCTCCCTCTCTCCTTTTCTCCCCCGCGCTTTCCTCCTCCTGCTCTCTCCCCCGCGCTTTCCTCCTCCTGCTCTCTCTCCCGCGCTTTCCTCCTCCTGCTCTCTCCCCCGCGCTTTCCTCCTCCTGCTCTCTCCCCCGCGCTTTCCTCCTCCTGCTCTCTCTCCCGCGCTTTCCTCCTCCTGCTCTCTCTCCCGCGCTTTCCTCCTCCTGCTCTCTCTCCCGCGCTTTCCTCCTCCTGCTCTCTCTCCCGCGCTTTCCTCCTCCTGCTCTCTCTCCCGCGCTTTCCTCCTCCTGCTCTCTCTCCCGCGCTTTCCTCCTCCTGCTCTCTCTCCCGCGCTTTCCTCCTCCTGCTCTCCTTCTCTCGCGCTTTCCTCCTCCTCTCTCCTTCTCTCGCGCTTTCCTCCTCCTCTCTCCTTCTCTCGCGCTTTCCTCCTCCTCTCTCCTTCTCTCGCGCTTTCCTCCTCCTCTCTCCTTCTCTCGCGCTTTCCTCCTCCTCTCTCCTTCTCTCGCGCTTTCCTCCTCCTCTCTCCTTCTCTCGCGCTTTCCTCCTCCTCTCTCCTTCTCTCGCGCTTTCCTCCTCCTCTCTCCTTCTCTCGCGCTTTCCTCCTCCTCTCTCCTTCTCTCGCGCTTTCCTCCTCCTCTCTCCTTCTCTCGCGCTTTCCTCCTCCTCTCTCCTTCTCTCGCGCTTTCCTCCTCCTCTCTCCTTCTCTCGCGCTTTCCTCCTCCTCTCTCCTTCTCTCGCGCTTTCCTCCTCCTCTCTCCTTCTCTCGTGCTTTCCTCCTCCTCTCTCCTTCTCTTGTTGACAGAGGTATGCTCTCCCTCAGATCTTTATAGTTTGTTAGTTCTGTTTGTTTTGTTACTAACAAAGTCTTCTTGACTTTTCTTATAAGGAAACCTCAAACAGTTTAAATGGATTAAGGTACAAATGGTGTGAAATTCTTGATAATTACATTTATTGCAAATGCTGGACTCCAAGATTCATTGGAAATTCATTCTCTTTTTTTAATCCACAATATTTACTCACTGCCTTAGATCTTGGCTGCATCAAGTTGTGTATAAAACCCGACTGATAAGAACATTCCTTTCTGAAATATTCACATTTCTATTGTTTTTCAATGAGATTTTTTTCATTCATATTTCCTATAATTTAAAAAAAATTTTTTTTTTTTTCCTTTCCGAATATTTCCAGGGCCGTGACCAATTCCACCTCCTCTGATGTACCTGTAGTGACCCCTCCAAGCAACCAAGAACCAGCCGATCCATCTCAGAAAATGCCGGTTATCGACGTTCCTCCAACAGTCAACATCAGTGATTCCAATGATTTGGGATTGAAAATTGTCAGCATCTCTTCGCAGGGTTCGGTATTTTTTCCGACATTCACAAGAGATGATTCTGAGAATATCGTCTTCAGTCACTCGGACACAAGTTCTAAATTGAACGGACAATTGGATACAACGACCTGTGAAAATTCTTCGACCAAACTTTCTCCTCCCAAATGCAAATTCCATGGTCCCAACAGTTCTCCTGTGCGGAATCTTTACAAATGCAAGAAATGCGGTTTAGAAGCGAAAAGTTTAAGTGACATCCAGACTCACATGGAGGGCTCCCATTCGGAATTCTGCATGTACCGTTGTCCATTTTGCATGCCCCAACTCTGTGTGAAACGTGTCAGCATATATGACAACAGACCCATCGAGTTCGAAGTGCTTCGCGAAAGCAGCCATAAACTCGTGGCCAGTGCCTCAACGACCAATACGACCTCGTCGACCTTGTCTGCAAAACGAAAATTGCCTCGGCACATCCGTATTCAGCGGGAAAAGAGACGCAAGCTCAACTACTATTACCACAATCAGCGAGAGATCAAAAAATATAAGAACAGAAAGGTGAGTTGTCAATATTGTCATAAACTGGTTAACCAGTCGAATATCTCACGGCACCAAAACAGCAAGAAATGTTCAAACCCCACGAAAAAAATGGTTCAGCATTCGCTGATGCTAAGAGAGAAAATTCCGAAGAAATACCAAAAAGTCAAATGTGACTCGTGCCAGAAACACATCTCTAGGACCAACATGTCTAAGCACTCCAGGATTTGCCCAAGAGAAATTGAGGACTGAATGAACAAAGATGAAAACTCCACAAATTTCCAACACAAAAATCTTCCAATTATGTTTTTTTTTTTAAATTTTATTATGTTTTGTCAATAAAAAAGAAAAGCCATTATTAGTCATTTGTAATTCATTTTTAATAGAGCAGGGGTACCCAACCTTATTTTATTATTTTTATTCTTGCACTGCAGACCAGTTTAATATTGACAATATTCTTGCGGACCAGTTTGATACTGACTCTATTCTGGTGGACCGGCTGATATGTTGTTAATCATGACTGGAGTATTGGTGATAAATCAACCATAAATCACTTATAAGTGGTTAATTCACTTAATTTCATTTCTAAAAGGGTTTATCTAACAAACGTCAAGATCCAAGGAAATGAATTTGTTTTTATTTTGCAAAATATATTGCCATATCATATTGTAGCCTAAAAGCCGAGGAGTAGGACAAGCTTTGCAGCCCGGCATCAGCAGTTGGGTACCATTGAACTAGAGAAAGAGTTTGTTTTTGTTTCGATTTTTCATATTAATATTTTTTGTTTTTCTGTTCTTGACAAACTTGTTTTCCCCTTGGATTCTATTTCTGCTCAAACACCCAAATATTAATTAACAATCTTCCCTGGAAAGAATAAAATATTTTGTGATTTAAACCCAAGTCAAAAGAATAATTAAAGTGTGATCAATGAGTTTGTTGCTCAAGGTACTAGAATATGAGGGCTTGATTGATGAGTTTGTGGTTTAGGGTACAGAGAGATGAAGGTGAGATTGATGAGTTTGTGGCCTGAGTGGTGATTGATGAGTTTGTGGCCTAGGGTACAGGAACAAGATTTGAACTGTTCCCACTAAATTCATCTGCAATTCAACTTTTTGAATGATTACAAAGAAAACTCCATTAACTGTTTTATTTTTTTCTGTTTCAGACAAGTCCATTTCTGCCTTTTGCAACTTCTACATTCATTCTAATATAGTAGGAAATGAATGTATAGAAAAACCCCAATAAAGTTGATGTTATGCAAGAAAGAGTTTCAGATGTATGCACTCCACACACACACACTAAGGAAGAGGCCTAAAAGAAGCACGGTTTAATATTTGATTAATTCTTATTGTTAATTCTAACATACTCCTTATGGAGCATAACACTGCAACCATTCCAGCAGAGTCTGTGGAGTAACAGCTACCAGCTTGGAAATTGGAACCAGCAAACCAAGTTCAAGCTTCAGAAGCTGTTTGAATATTCACTTCTCACTGAAGTCCTTCAGGAAGGCATGAATCCGCTCCAACACCCACCTATAGGTAAATAGCAGGACAGTCTGAGCACTTTAGCCCTGTAAGACAACCCATCTATGAACTATTAACCAAAAAAAAATCCTTACTGTTTGGCAGTCACTACAGTTGGTCCCATGCCTGGATAAAGAGGAAGGGTTGGGCAGAAGGCCGGCAACTCTATCCAATAAAGCATACTTACTGCTGAAACCATAGAGTGGCTGCAGTCATAACCTCCACTATGAGTCTCAGGGCTTCTCAATATTAGCCTGTGGGCGGTGTGCAACTGTACAGAATATGGTGGGCGGTGTATGATTTTGTCTGTTATTGAAAATAAAGAATGAGTCAACAAAAACACTTCATTTCACACCTTAGATTTAGTTTCAATAGAGAAACAGCAAAAGCTGTTCATTTCTATTGTTTGTTTTAAGAGTTTATATATATATATATATATATATATATCTAGCAACTTATCTGAAATGATTTCCCGTCGTTACGCAGTTAATATATCATTCAATTTTGACAACGTAAATAGAATAAGCAATCAAAGAAAATGGGCCTGCAGCAGGAAATATATATATATATATATATATATATATATATATATATATATATATATTTTTCTTTTTTTTTTTCTTTTGTGATCCTTTTGAACATTTACTACACGGCCGGTGGAGACATTTTCCATGTGAAAGTGGGCGATGACGCAAAAAGCGGTCGACAGGAATAGACAAACAAAATGACCATTAAATATTAAACTGTGTTATTTTTAGGCTTCCTCCTTGGGGGTGGGTGGGGGGGTTCTGCACAAACCAGAAACTCTTTCTTGCATAACATTGACTTGATTGTTTGCTTGTCCCCCCCCACACACACACACACACTATATCAGAAAGAAGGCAGCTGTTACAAAAGAGAGAAGCAAAAATTAGTGACATAGACTGATCTATTAAATCTGGTTATAAAAGAGTTTAAATTTGTAGTGAGCTCTTCACCATAAAAACCACAATCTCTCCGTCTATCATCCAACAACTGGTTGACAAATCCTCCAGGGATTTATAGTTACTGTTGACCGAATTTAGGGATTTTGTTCGATCATCCTACAAGGGGATCCTTAGCTGATCTTTGTATCATTAGTTTTACTAAACTGAAAGAAAAACTTTTCATGTTTATAAATTCTGTCAAACTCCAAAACTGAAGTTTGACTTTTTCTTCCAAAATTAGGCTTGTAAGCTGATATGTAAAATTCATATCCCCTACTGTGGTTTGAAATCACAACCAACTGAATGACAGGAGGCTATCACACTGTCTGAACTCTATTGACCAGTCTTAGATATTAATGATAATTTATCCTACAGATTTACGTTGGCTTATTTCATTATATCAATAAATGATTACTTATTCAAAAAATATATAAATTTCTTATGATTTTTTAAAAATTTATTATGTATACCATACAAAAGTGGCAGTAATCATCTTTAGTTGGAATTGTAATGGAGTTTGACCCTGCAGTGATCAGGCTTGTTGTATATAATGAGGCACTTGAACTAAAATTTCTAACCTCTTGATTATGAGATTGCTTCTCTAACTATAGAGCCCATCTTGCAACTTTAGATAATGCACTGATTGAAAAAAACAGAAAAAAACAAAGGAAAGTGGACAAGAGTCCAAAGTCTGGAGTTTCATTCATATAAATTTCTCTCCTGCATTCAAATCCCACCAAACCCAGGAGACTCGTTCCAGAATGCAGGCTTTGACTCCTTTACAGATTTTTTTCGATTAAAAATACGTGTACGTATATTTTTGAATCGGCCAAAGTCAGAATGCAACAAGCATAATTTGCAGATGTCGTTTTGATTGAAATCTGGGGCGGAACGTCAGCTGTCGAAAGAGGGAAGATATTAAACTTTGAAATAATTTATGTGTGTGTGTATTTGATTTCTTTTTTTCCCTACCAGCAGATGCACTCAGCCTGTCTGCAAGAAAAACAATGTTGAGAATGTTGATGCCGAATGCAAATGTTATAACTCCATCCTCATTCCTGAACAATGCCAAATCAAAATAAACAGGTCTGGTTGGTCGCTCAATAGAAACCATCGTGTGACCCATATCTTATGGCAGCATGCTGTGTTGGGGGTGATCAATTAATAAGTTACTCCACTTGCCCTTGTTTGGATTCTGATCACTAGAAGAGAGATTTTCTAAGAAAAAAATTGTAAACACTGCCAGACATCAACTAAGGGGACTGTTTAGTATAAACTTACGTTGCATATTGTCCCACGTGTACCCTCACTCTAAAAACCTATGTAGGAGGAGTTTAAACAAAGAACGTAATAAAGAGTAAATTTTCAAATTTCCAGCCCTCTAGCTCCATTTGTGCAGCCTGTACGTGCGATACGTTCATACATCTATGGCCAACCAGACCAACTTGAAAACTGAAGAAACCTATGCTAACAGTTTTGGTTGACAGGTTCTGATAACAACATTATGTGCTCAAAATCGACAAATCTCTTTCTGAGTGGCATCATCTCTTAGGGTGAAAGCTTGGTATATGGCCAACCGATCTCCTAAGTGAACCAAGCCTGTCGCCTGGGGCTCCAAAATCCTAAGGGCACTCTGCAAACTGAGAGAAAAAAAAAAGTCAATAGCCAACTAGGAGAAGCAAATTTCAAGCTTTGTCTTGAGAGCTTGAAACCCTTGTGCCAGTCATGGGTTCACACAGCATGAAATGTCAGCACGTATCATACAGAATCGCCGTGGCATAGAGATGCGCATTCACTTGCATACTGATCTGCAAATAACATTTTGCGTACCCACCCGGTTTTTCTACGCAGCATCTAAACAAGCAGCCAACCGCACGTGTAACTGAATAATTCTGACCAGAATGGTGTTAAGTACAGCAAAGATGAAAAAGATCTATTTCGTTATGAATGGATACGATACTAGAAACCATCAACCGAAACTGTAAACATGTTTTTCTTTTCAGTTTTCGACATGGTCTTGCTGGCTATATAAGGTGCATACAGGCCGCATCAGTGGAGCTAGAGGGCTGAAAATTTGAACATTTACTCCTTATTTTGTCTAGAAGAAGAAAAAAAACGTTTTTTTATGTTTTTGTTTTTTTTAAATCCCGCCACCAAATAGATTTTTTTCTTTCCTTTTTTTTCTTTTTTTTTTGTGGGAAGGGTCAATTTACAATGTAGGTTTGTGCTAAACTGATCACTTAGTAAGTGTCTGGCTGCTTTGATGCTTGTTTTTTTTAATTGATCACCCCCCCCCTTTTTTTTTCCAACTTTTTACTTAATCATCCCTAACACAGCATGTTGCCAGAAATTGATCACATGACAGTTTCTATTGAGTGACCAACCAGACTTGTTCTTGTTTCACTCATTGCTGCATGTTAATTTCTGAAGAATCCCTCTTGAGAATATCAGTTTTCTTTTTTGCCAACGTTGTTGCTTGACTTGCAACAATTTCGTTGAAAACTGCTTCTCTTCAAAGCTGTTTCTCTCTGTTGAA
Organism: Thysanoteuthis rhombus; assembly: GCA_963457665.1. Taxonomy (NCBI): domain Eukaryota; kingdom Metazoa; phylum Mollusca; class Cephalopoda; order Oegopsida; family Thysanoteuthidae; genus Thysanoteuthis; species Thysanoteuthis major. The sequence goes on from OY735217.1 coordinate 57,832,705, forward strand.
AAAACACGACTCACTCAACCAAATTGTTTGAAATCCTGAAACAAATCCACAGGCGTTCGGTTCACTTCACTGGTTGAACTGCGTTCCGTTGAACTGCCTCAAAAGTTTTTATTTATGCAACATCAACAAAAAAATTGGTCTAGCTTTTTTGTTTTTATTATCTTACTCTAATTGCAGAAATCAGTGTGTGTGTTTGTGTGTATGTGCTCCGAGATAACTCAACAACTGACTGGTGTACAGTGTTGATATTCACCATATATATTTGTCAGCACACCAGTCATTGCAGCGTCAAGTTAAAAAGTTCTCGGGTTAGCAGTTCTTGAGAAATCTAATGAAAAATTACAGATTATAGATCTTCTATGTAAAATCATAGATCTAAATTTAGATATGAAATATCTAAATTGGCAACGCTGAAGAAATTTATCTGGAATACTTCGAAGCCATAGTTTCATTTGAGGAACAGAAATCTATTTCATACTGCGATGATGGCAGGTTGCTCCACACACCACAAAGTCTGGCTCCTTCTAAACATGCACTTGTGGAATGGGCCCTGCCCTAGTGTACAATGATTTTTCTAATTAATTTTTTTTCCCTAATGAATTGAGAACTGACACCAGCGGTAAGTATTTGAGGCCAGGTAAAAGCCTGGATTACATATGCTGCTATTCAAGGCAACTAAACCGTTCTCACAGTATACCAACTCCAATACCTCTCTCCAAACTGGCCTTGCACCTTAATTGTAGCTGAGATAGCTACATTACCCCCCACTGGTGACAGAGATACATGTTTGGGTCCAGGTAAAAATACCTGGATTTCAAATGCTGATTATTTAGGCAGGCACATTCTCCCTACCCAGAATGCTAGCGTGACACAATGTTCTTTCTAAATTTTCCTCGATTCAATCCTGTGCTGAACTAAATAAAGTTCAATAAATATCTATGAGGACTGGCACTATCCATTTTCTTGAAAAAAAATCAAATAATATATTGGATTGGAATAATTTACTCACTGCTGAAAGGAACCCAGCCTGAGTTAAGTTGCAGTATAAAGCAACAATAATCAAGATGAAGATGAATAGTAGCCTCAAGTTCCAATAGCTCAGTAGTGAGAGCGGTCATGGCATAGAGATTTTAGAGTTTGATTCTCACCAGGAACTTATTCTTTATTCTGATCTGTTAATTCATTTACCCGCAGCTGAAGAGAAGCCTGCCTGAGCTTTGTTGCAATGAAGAATAATGAATAAAATTAAGGTAAATATTAATAGCAAAAAATTAATTATAATGATTGGTACAATATTATAAGTTTAGGGCTAGATGAATGCTGGGAAACCAGAATTTTTTTCATTCAGTGTCTTCCTCACTAATCAACTATTTTTCTCTTAATGAAATTAAGTCATTTCTATACGGAGGAATTTCTACGATTGATTTATAATGATTGATTTGTTACTAGGACACATGCATGACACAGACACTCTCCTGTTGGTAGTTAGGTTTTAGTGTCATCAGTCCAGTTTAGCATGACATTTACATGGTAAACAAAACCCATCCCAAGAACTAACTGAATGCCTGAAAGTAAAAAAAGGAGCAAACTGAATTTTTACATAGCAAAATAACCAAAAACATTACAATTTGTAAAACCATTGTACAAACTGTTGTATGAACTGTACCAATCATTCAGAAATGTCTTGAGAAATTGTAGGGGCAAGGGGAGTAACCAAGATATCTCAAAGCCACAGTTTCGTGTGATGGACGGGAAGTATGTTCAGGATCAAAATTCGGTTTATCTATTTTGAGTAGAAAAAAAAAAAAAATATGAAAAAATATCTTTCCAATTTAGTTTGAACTACTTTCAATGAATCTGGTCTTTGTTTCTTCATTTTTCAATATCTTTACGACTAACTTTCACCGAGGAAGTGAATCAGCGCTAAAATGGACGATCAATTTACAATGAATGTATAATGTAAAACCGATGTGTCTGTCCTTGTGACACCCAATATTCAATAAAGAACGATCTGCTTCACTGAACCCATACTTTGCGTCCATCTATACAGATATGACTATTTGTTTTAGCAGTATATTCATACAGTAAATCAATCGACCCAAGGAAATAAAATATGCCTTGCTATCCTAGCACTTGATGATGATTCGGGGTTGAGTTTGCAAGTGATTTTTTTTTATGCTTTCAATCCATAAGACGTCCGTTTCCTGTGGAAATATGTCAGTTTTGAGAAATCTCAATTTCAATTTTCACTTTGAGGTTAGGATTTGTTGGGTTTTTTTTTTAAACCACGCGATTCTCATGGAAGAAATATTTTTTTAATTTCATTTTAGGTGCTTTCAATCCATTAGACTCTACTTAATTGCTCAGAGTAGTTTGCGAAAAGGAAGGGAGGTAATTAGAATAGACATAATTATTTAAGCTGTCGCTGCTAACTTACTACAGAACTAATTGAAGCTGACCATTTAAAACTATTTTAGTAAATCTAACTACAAAAGATATAATTTAGGGTTAGTGTTTAGGGTTGGGTTGCAATTAACTTGGAAAGATGAATTTTTCTTTTCATATTTGTGACACTAAAATGAATTTATAATTGAAATTAATAACATAAAATGATTAAATAAATTTTCTCACACAAAGATTTCTCACACAAGCTCATATGAATACTAAGCAAATAGTTTCCTATTTCTTCTAAATTGTCTGCGTTATTTTATAATTTCATGATGTGACATTGTCTATTCTAGTTAACCCCTTTTTTGTGAACCTAATCCAAACAATTACCAACTCTACAACCATCTATAAATTAGTTAATTTTTAGAAAGAATAAAAAACGGTCTGCAGTTGGATTTACAGAGCAGGAAAAATGAGATAAAGAAAAAGGGTGAGACACATTTAAAAGAAAGAACCATAAGTTCAACGATGCGTCCACCAAGTGATAGTAGAAGCAGGAGGAGAAGGAAGAGCAAGTAATTTTTCTCTGAGTCACTTGATTCTCATTCTTGTAAAATATTGTGATATGAAAATACTCTGCAAGAATTATTTTCAATAAAATATTGTAAATTGAGGCCATTTTTGGCTTTTACAAAAAAGTTGACCTTAGATATCATATTATTACATCATTACCAGCTGGTAAAAAAAATTGATCTGAAAAGTGTTGAATGATGTCAAACCTTTTAATGACATCACACTTTTTCCTATATCTGTTGTTTTACATAACTGGGACCGACTGCCTGGAAAGCATCTAATAGAGATGTGGGAAAACATCTAAATAGACAAAAAAATATTTTCTTATGATCTTACATAAACTTTAAAACCAATACGGGAAGATTTTTTGGTAATCCTTTTAAATAGACATCAAAAAGACTTAGATGTAGATATAGAATGAAGTTGACTCCTTTTGTAGCTAAAAATTGCTGACAGTGGCTATTTTTTTTTTTTTATATCATGTTTTCCATGTTTTTATTTCCAGCTAACTTTATAGCTGAAAATGTTAAGTATGCAGGAAGAATTATACAAAGGCTCCCGAAACATTAAGTACAAAAAAATGAAAAGATAGTTGGACATATCGAATACACTGCATTCATCATCTTACCTGTGTGAGTTTGTAGTCCCTAATGTTTTCATAACATCCAATAGATGTAAGACATTTAGTCTAATAATAGCCTTGATATCTGACCAATACAGTTTTTTTTTAAGTAAACAATAAAAATAACTTACTAACTTTCATTTTCATTATTGTGTTGATATCTATTCTATTTTTTATTTATTTCTATTATTGTTTAAATTTCTAAACAAAGTCTAGTACACTCAAACAATCATATAAAAGCTCCATTAATCAATGTTCAAACTGTTTTAATAGATATATTATTTAATGATCATAATAATCATATTTTATATCTATTTTCATTATTGTGCTGATATCCGATCAATATATGGTTTGATTGTACTTTTTCCAGCCTTTGAATGACTTTTTGAGTATATTTAACATTTTTAGCTGTAAATTTAGCTGGAATTTGATTTTTTAGAGGGTTAAAAAAAATCTAGCCACTTTCAGCCATTTTTAGCTTTAATGGGAGATAGTTTTTTTTATGTTTACACAAGTCTTTTTTAGTGCCAGATTCGCAAGGATTACAAAAAACTTATTCAAACCAATATGGAATTTTTTTTCACAAACACTTAAATTGGAGTGGGCTTGATTTTTCTAGCATATCAAGAACGATATTTAGCAATCATGATTTGAACCCACAACATAATTACCAGGAGGCTGTCTTGCTGACTGAGCTGGATTGACAAATCTTAGATAATGATATAAATTTATTCGTAGAGATACTCACAAAAGACAATTTTATAATTTTTTATTTATTATGTATCCAATACAAAAGCTGCAAGAATCATTTTCAGTCAGAATAGAAGTGAGAGTGGGGTTTGATCCTGCAGCAGACAGGCTTGTTTCCTACTATAGGAGGAGTATGTTTTATTGAGAAAAATTTATAACCTTAGTGGGAATGGACTTTGCGAAGTTACAAATATATATCTTGTATGAACAAATCAGTAATGAAAAAAAATTTACAACCAAAAAATATCAGTCTATGAAGCTACAACAATTAGAAATGATTTTTCACACCTGTCGTACAGCGTTGGTAAAAAAACAAGCAATTGCTAGTATCTTGGTGCTCACTGTAGTAGCCTTGTGCCAGACTAGACTGAACTGAACAAATATCTGCTATTATTTTGAAAATTGTAGTTGCCAACTCTTTTCAAATGTTTACGTCCAAAACTGAGGCAAAAGTCATCTAAAAACATCCAGATTATCCAGGAAATAATCTAAAAGAAATCATCTGAAAATACACTACATGTTCCCAAACCTTCATTTACTGGATGCTTCAACGGAATACAAATTTTACGTTTATAATTAAGGCAAAAACAATCTAAAACCATCTAAATTCACAAGGAAATAATCTAAAAAATCATCACAAAATACTCTAGATAGCATTGGGCCTTCATTCACTGAATACTCGAGCAAAATATGAATATCACTGAAAATATAATGAATTATCAATAATATTAAATCAATTATGCTACTCTTCATACGGCTAATTAATCGGCTAAAATCTAGGTCAGCGTCAGTTACAAATCTCGTATTCCAAATACTCAATTACCTCCCTTATATTTTTTACCTCCCAAGGATTTGAGTATTGCATCAGAAATATTACGAAAAATACTATGCAAAATGTAATGTAATTTATTCCATCCGTATCAAATCTAGTTAATCCCCGGCAAAACATCCAGATATTGTCACCTTTCCAGTTTCAAAATGTCCGTCCCTCCATCTGCAGGGGTTTGTGTTGTTTTTCTTTTGCAACGTCAGTGTATTCAAGGTTAGGGTTATTGTCGTCTGCTCCTTTGACTTTAAATTCGCCATCAGCGCCTGTCACCCTACAGCTGGAGCAGCGGCCATTTTGCAACGCGAAAAGTCACAATCGCCAAACGTCCGAAACAAATTTCGCAAATAAAAGATCAAACATGATTCAATAATTGTGACAAGAAATATTTTAATAGTAAAGCAAAATGAATGATTGAAATAAAAACGGTCAGACTTTTTCCCTTCGAATTTGAAAATCTTACATCATAGACGTATTACAAAACAATGAGATGCGACCGAAATGCAAAATTTATTTATCTAATTAATTTCTATTTCTATCAATTAATTAGTTAATTAATTACTGTGGATAAAATCACAAATATATCTTTATTTTTATAAGATGATTTTTTTTCAAGATAAAAAAAACTGCTGAAATTGTGTCTGTGGAAGAGTCCATTGTTTCATATGATCGGTAGTATATATTTCCATCAGCAAAATTGTTCGTATTCATCTAAAATATAAAAATTTGGTCCAAATAAACTGAAAAAACATCTAAACCTCATTTTAATAGATCTAAATGTACATCCAACATCTAAAAACGATTTCCTACATCCAAACGCAACCCGAATGATCTAAATTTAGATGAAAAGTATCTAAGTTGGTAGACGGCAACACTGTCCGAGAAACTCCACAAATGTTGACAAAGCAGTCGTAGTGGGTTACTTCCCCTTGGCAGTATTAATATTCCTCCGCTTTCGGCCTTCTCTCTATCCAACATGTGCACAGCAAGGAAGAGAGAGAAGCGAATGAAGAAGAAAAAGAAGAAGAAGAAGAAGAAGAAGAAGAAGAAGAAGACGAACATGATGAATATGCACTCTTGGATGAATGGTTGAACTAGTGCTGCATTTTTGCCAGGGTGAACTGCACTCTTCTACGCAGTTTCTCGCTCTGTTGAAGAGAGGAGCCTTCGTTCATTTTTCTACTAAACACAACTGAGGCGCAATTGGGGAAACACTTTCTTCACGGTTCCTCTCAGTGTCGTCAACAGAAATCTGAGTTTTTTTTAGGGCTAAAACTGCTTTAAAAAATTGGCTAGAGTCGGCTAAATCTTCTCATTTTTTCGGCTAAGTTTATGGCTAAATTGTTTTATTACTCATTTGAAGCCCGATTACTAAGACTCCAGAAAAAAATAATTAATAAAAAAGAAATGTACATTCACTTATTGGATTTGGAGTGGATATTCTGGTAGAAAATTTAATACCTGACACCAAAAGTATTTTCAAAGCAAAAGTTCCGATTAAAAATAGTTTTTTCAATCTTGAGAAATAATGAAAATAATTAATAAATAGTTTTCCCACGTAGTTTGATTTGTTTTGACTGACTATCAAAAATGGCTAAAATCGGCTAGATTTTTCGATATCGGTCAACTTTATCGTTAAAAATATTCAATACATGCATTGAGTTGGCTATAAAATTAAATCAACCATCTTTTTTTAGAGGCTAAATTTATGGCTATCTCTTATCGTAGATTTTTAATCGGCCAATTGGAAAATCGGCTAAATCTAGCCGAAAAAAGGCTGATTGGCATCCCTGCTCACTTCTCTGTCTCTTTCTCTAATCTTTCCCTCTCTCTCTCTTTCTCTACTCTTTCCCTCTCTCTCTCTCTCTCTCTCTCTCTCTCTCTCTCCTATGTCATTCAATTAACTTCTTTTCCCCCTCTTATCAACTGATACTGTCACCAAAACTAACAGCATAGGTTTCTTCAGTTTTCAAGTTGGTCTGGCGGACCATGAATATTTTACGCATACAGGTCGCACCAATGGAACTCAGACAGTTTGAACATTTATTCCTTATTATGACAAGAAAAAACTTTTTTTTGTTGTTTTTTTTTCAGCCCTCCCCTCGAAATGGGTTTTTAGTTGCGGGGGATCAATTTGCAATGTGAGTTTATGCTAAACTGATCCCTTATTTTGTGTCCGGTAGCATTCACCCTTGTTTTGTTTCTTTAAATTCAACTGTTTTTCAGTGATCACTGCCCAACAAAAGGTAAGAGAAGTAACTTACTGATGAATCACCACTTACGCCAATTTTCAATTGATCATCCCCAACACGGTATACTGCCAAAAGACATTGGTCACATGACGGTTTCTACTGAATGACTGACCAGACCTGCCTTTCTTTTCTTGGGAACTTAGTTTCTTCTATCAAAACCTCAGAGACGAATTGATCGCAACGCGTAATCATTTGTTTCGGTAATCTTGGGTTTGACGGGTCCAAAATACAGTAGCATAAGATTGCCTTTTTAAATGGCTGAAAATGGCTACATTTTTCAATGACTAGCTTTAAAATTGGCTAGATTTCATTTTAGCTATAAAGTTATCTGCAAATGAAATCTAGCCAATTTCAGCAATCTTTAGAGCCAGAGTCTAATCATTGTATTTTGGACCCGTCATAGCGGAGATTAACGCGTATTTATTTAGTGGAAGATAATTAAATGATCAAAGATAAAGCATTGTGACCCCAAATGAGACGACGTTGCGTAATTATTTTGCATAAGTGATTCCAAGTGCAGTGGATTCAGTGTCCAAGAGATTTGGGGCCCTGGGGGGTGTATCTAACAATCTACACAACATTTTGAAATCTTTCTATAATAATATTCCATTCAATCCTCTTCGATGAAAAATGTGTTTTAAAACGTAATATATATATATTTTTTTAAAAACTTTTTTCAGGCTAGATCTTTCTTATAAATCTCCACTCATCTCATCAAGACATTATTCGGTCGATCGATTCCGAATAAGAGGAAGGAATTAAGACGTGTGATGTTAGGAAAGGTATGACGTCATTAAATAAACATCTACACCAATCAATGCTTTTTTTTTTACCAGCTGCTATGAGGCCATATTAGAATGTACGGTGTACGCATCCTTGTATAATGAAAAAAGTAAAAAATTCTCTTTAAAATGGCCAAAAATGGCCAAAAACGCCCGAAATGGCCATTTACGATTTTTATTGAGGATGTTCATCGCACAATGTTTCCATATTGCAATATTTTACAAGTATGAAAATCAATTAACCCAAAGAAAGACTACTTGCTTCTCCTCCGCCTCCTCCTCCTCCTCCTCCTCCTCCTACTACTACTACTACTACTACTACTACTACTACTACTACTACTACCATTGACGCATCGTTGAACTTATGGTTCATGTTTCTTCTTGGACCAAAATTTCATAATCTTTTATTGATTTGGCTGGGCGGTGTGTTAGGTCATGTGATCATTTTGCTGCGAGCTGATTGGTCCAAAATCGATCGGCCAAACCCCTCCTCCACCCAACACGTATTGCCTTTTTTTTTTATTTTTTAGTTGCGTCTTTTCGTCTATCCGTCTGTCCACACGATATCTCCGAAAGTTCTGAATGGATTCGAATCAAATTTTGTGGAAAGGAGGTCAATGGGGTAAAGGAGATATGGCTGAATTCTGGATCCAGATTTTTGTTTTGACTGAGAATTTCTTCTCCATTTTTCTCCAGATGTCCACACATCTCTAATAGATGCTTCACGGTCGGTCGGTCGGTCCCACTTACGTTAAATAACAGAAATAGGAAGGAGGAGAATGTGTTACGTCATTGAGAGGGGTGACATCATTAACGCTATTATGTCATAATAGAATGAATATGTTCAGCATTTCGTATTTTAAATAAGTCAAGAAGTTTGAGTTGGGGTGGATAATAAGCGAAGTAATTTACTTTTGAGGCGGATCCATGAATAATCACCTCCGCTACGTCGTAGTGTCCAAGAGATTTGGGGCCCGGGGGGTGTATCTAACAATCTACAAAACATTTTGAAATCACTACATAATATCGCTAAAAGTTCATGTCTGTCAACACGATATCTCCAAAAGTTCTCACTCAATTTCAATGAAGTTTTGAGCAAGGGTGAACAATAGTTACAGAAGAATTGATTGGATTTTAGAGCAGATTTATGCACTGATTTATAACTTATATCTTCATTCTATGACCAAACCACAAAACATCACAAAAAAGTTCAAGTCTGTCCACATGATATCTCCAAAAGTCATTCATAAATTTCAATGACGTGATTAAATTTTCGGGCGGATCCATGCACAATTACTTCCTTGACAATGGCGTTGGCAGAGGTGTGCGCTCGCTTAATGCTCTACCTGCTTTGTTATTCATGACCTTAAAAAACAAAGTGCTGTCAAAAGTTTATAAAAGTTTTCAATCATGTATTAATCGGTGCTTTATTCTAATAATTGAATTAATACACGTAAACACCTGCGCAATTAATACATGAGTTGGTAACTTGGTCAATCTGGTAAAAATAGGTTTCATTTGTATCCAATGCGAAACTGTACCCTGACTTTATGGCCACTTGAAATTACATAATTCAGAAAAAAATTATCTGATGATGTCATAAGAAATTCCAAGAATAAAACTAACTTATCAAACGTTCTTTCTCCGGGAAGTTGATTTTTTTTTTACCTTACTTCATATTGGTACTATAAAAATACAATTAGTACAGATGTCCCCGATATCAGACGGTTCGCGATATCAAAGACGCAATTATTATATCGGTACAGGCATCCCCGATATAGCACTGTTTGCAATGTATACATATTGTACAGACCAAAAATATGATATCGATACAGGCATCTCCTGATACAACGCGATCCGTTAAAATGCAGTTCACTATATATCCCAATCAACTGTTTACGCTCCAAATTCTCATCTAGTTTATTCTCGGTTTATTCGTTTCTTTTTTTTTTCTTAACCCAATGGTTATGTATTTGGGAAATGGATGTATATGATCCGACAGAACAATTATAAATAGCGTTATATCATATATATATACACTCTTATCTGATATAATCTCCCGTCGTTACGCGGTTAATGTATCACTTGGCCTAGACGACGTAAATAAAATAAACAATTGAAGAAAATGGTGCTGCTGCAGGAGATCGAACCTGCCACCGATAGGGTTGCCTCAATAGTAAGAACAGCTCACACACACACACACACATACACACACATATATATATATATATATATATATATATATATATATATATATATATATATATAATTATTGTGTCATCCACAGACAGCTGTTTCGATGTATCACAACTCTTCAGTGTGGCTATAGACTATCCATTATCCCATCCAGTACCACGAGGCAGGATCGAAACCTTAGCTTCAGACCCGGAGGCTGGTATCCCCCCCCCCTCTCTCTCTCTCTTTATATATATATATATATATATATATATATATATATATATATATATATATATATATATCTTCGTCTTACTATTGAGCTAAACAGCCAACGTGATGCAAAGGCCCGAATAACTGCTTTAATTCTCATTTTGCTTATTCACGGTCCTTATCTGCTGTATTTTTTTCATTTAAACTCGGACAATTATATTATTAAGAAATGGATATATGATCCGACATAAATCATTATAAACGGCGTTATATTATATAGACAATCTATTTTGGAATAATCTCCCGTTGTTACTCGGTTAATGTATCATTTGGCCTAGACAACGCAAATAGAATAAGTAATCAGAGAAAATGGAGCAGCTGTAGGGATCGAACCCATTGAATATGAATCTTCTCAGCCTCTCTTAGCAGAGTATCGTAAGTAAAAGACATTGCATTATAGTAATGGCAGGTGGAACGTGAATGCATCATTTGACTAATGTCCTTCAAGGTTATTTATGCAGCAGTTCAAATAGATTTAGACAGGATCCAGTTTGGGGAGCAACGCAGTTCTCTTAGAAGAAATATTGATCTTTTTCAATCAAGCGAAGAATCACTCTAGGATGGCAAGCCTTCGGCAGAGTAAGCTCAACCTTTGAAAAGAAGAAGATCCCATTAATCCTTAAAAAGAAGAGTATGCAACCAATGCCTTCTCCCGATGGTCACTAATGGAGCTGAAACATGGAACCTAACCAAGAGACAGACCTGCAAACTGAGAAGCACGCTGGACACAAGAGAGAATCATGCTCAACCTTACGTGGAGAGATCACAAAATAGCACAGTATATCAGGGAGAAAACAGGAGTCTGAGACATCATAGAATCCACTAGAAAACTTAAATGGCAATCGTCCGGTCATATTGCAAGATTGGCAGACAACTGATGGACATTACGACTCACAACATGGATCCCCAGAGATCACATGCGCTATGGAGGCCGGTAGAATACAAGATGGTGAGACGAACTAGACAAGTTCAGAGAGTATTGGCTCCGCGATGCCCACGACAGGGAGATGTAGCGAATCTTGGGGGAGGTCCATGTCCAACGACTGATGATGATAATGAATCCACCAGGTCATCGAACCACCCAGAAACTTGTTAGTTTTGAGTGAAAAGTAAAGACGGCTTGAGCAGTGGCCACCGAATTTTCTGTGGTTTCGTAATGGGGCACAATATCGTGTTTTTAGCATGTAAGTTTTGAAAATTCAAAAACTTTTCGAACAGTTTTTAGATAGGGGCTCGATTCACAATAGAAGTTAAACACTAGACCGGGCCCTTACTGTGTGTCAGTCAGGTCAGCTAAACCGAACATTCCATCAAACCGTTTAACCAAATGAATTAGATATCTGGCAAAAAGTGATCTTCAGCTAGTCATTATAAATCAAAAGTGACTTCTTTCATAACATTAAGCCAAAGTTGCTATCACCTTAATGTTACGCCTAACTTCCAAGCAGAGAGGGCCTCAAGTCTTTCACTGCGCTGGTGAATGGAGGTGACCCGAAGGCTCATCTTACGTTCCGCTACTGTCCTCTTGAATAGAAAAGAGGGCGGATCTATTCGCTTTTTTTTCTCCTACTTCAATCACACAGCTTGAAGCGTACCCAGTTGTTGAGTGAACAGGGAAATTTGGTCTAACGAAGAGTTCCCCTTTTCTCTTTCTTAATCTCCCCCCTTCTCTCTATCTCTCTGTCTGTCTGTCTCTCTCCCTCCGTCTCTCCCTACTTTCTTTCTTCTCTCTCTTTCCATCGTACTTTTATCTCACTCTCATCCTCTCTTCGTTTCACCCCCCTCTCTCTCTCTCTGTCCCTGGTTTCTCTCCTTGAGTTCCCCCTCTCTTTCCCTCTCGTCTATCTCTCCTCACTCGTCTCTCCCTCGTCTCTCTTCCTTCCCCGTCTCTTTGTCTCCTTCGTCACTCTTTCAACCTCGTCTTTCTCTGTCTCTGTCTCTATCTCTCTCATCCATTCTACAATTTCATCCATTTGAAATCCAGCTCTGCTTATCCCAGGACGTGACGTAATATAAGAAGGGGGGGGGGGGCTTGTGCAAGTGCAAAGTCATTCGCCTTTTACTTCATCTATATCTTAAGAACATCTAAAGAACAACTAAGCATAAAAGACAAGGTGCCGCTAAAAACACATAAAAAGAACTAAAACGTAATTTGGAAGAAAAAGACGACATTTTTCTTCCTCCTTCCATTCCTCTATTTAATCTCCAACCTTCCTTACTCGCCTTCTTGATAATTCTTTTTAAATCTATGAACTGAAAAAAAGAGAAACCCAGGTCTGGTTAGTTTCTCAACAGAAACCGTCTTATGGCTGCACGTTTTCATGGGTGTCATCAATCAAAATACTGCAAGAAGGGGGTGAGCAATGAAAAAGTTACCTCTCTTGCGTTTTGTTGGATGGTGATCACGAAAAAGTCTGAATTCATAAAATAAAAAAAATAAAAAAAAGACATAAAACACAGTCGGACACAAACTAATAAACCAATTCAGCACAAACTAACATTGTGAATTAAACCCACCTCTAAAAAACATATTCTCATGAGGGAATTTGAAAATGAAATATCTTTTTCTGGACGAAATGAGGATTACATGTTGAAAATCTCAGCCTCTAGTTCCAATGATGAGCCTGTGTGCATGATACATTCTCAGATAACCAGCCAGCCAGAACAACTACAACACTGAAAAAAAACTTGTGTCGACTGTTTGGGTGACAGTATTTGGTTGACGGTTTCTAATGTGCTGAGGCTACTTGAATTGGAAATCGGTCACATCTGGTGCTGATAACTGAGCCGCCGAGTTCTATAGATGGAACGACCTACTTTGAAGACCCCGGACAAAAAGATCTAGGTCAACCCCTTGGCCACGACTCTCGTCTGTGATAAGCTTCGTTCGTGTCTCAACTGTTTCTTTTTGGCACAATGCACGTTGTTCGCCCCTCCTATTGCACAAAGCCTCTTCTTTTCCTTTAATGGTCCCTACCCTTCCTCGTTTCTCACCAACTTTCTATCTCTCTCTCTCTCTCTGTCTCTCTCTCTCTCTATCTATCTATCTATCTATCTATATATATATATATATATATATGTGAGTGTGTGTGTATTCATATATATAGATACATACATATGTGTGTGTGTATATTCATATATATATATATACACACACGCACACATATATGTATATACATATATACACATACATATATATATACATACATATATATATATATATATATATATATATATATATATATATATATATATATATATATATATATATATATATATATATATATATTAGCTGGTATACTCGGCGTTGGCCGGGAAAAAATTCAAATATGATGGCACAGGAAAATAAAGACGATTTTGTTAAGGGGAAAGCGCTTACGTGTACACCCTCCTGTTGGACCCACTCACACTCGTAAATTATAATCAGGAACTGTCTACCTAAAATGTCGAAATAGATTTCTTTAGTTTTCACGTTGATCTTGCTAGCTGTCTATGTATGTATCATGCGTACGAGTCGTTGTTTGTTAGTTTTCTATTTTTCAAATGGATTTTAGCTTGGGACGGAGGGGGGGGTAATTTGCAATGTATGTTTTTGCTAAACTGATCGCTTAGTCCTATGTCCAGCGGCTTGATTTTTGAAAAATTCAGACTCTTTTTAGTGCCCAATCAAAAGGCGAGAGAATTAACTCATTCATTGATCACCCCTTTTCCAATTCTTCAGCGGATCACCCCAACACGGCAGACTGTCGAAAGACTTTGCTTACGTGGTTTCTTTTGAGTGACTAACCAGACCTGCTTGATGTATTTTTTTTCTTCTTTCATTACCGAATAAAAACGATTTATTTCTAAACAGCTGGAGCTCTTTTATTTGTATTACGTCGTTTTCTTCTCACCCCCACCCCCACCCCCCTCCCCTGTCAAAACCAAACAAGACGGCAGGGGATAGAGCATTTGCATATTTATGTTTTCAACATCAGCAAAATACGTTAAGACTAAAAATTATATTGTTTTTTCCAAGTCAGTGTGTATGTATATAGGTAAAAATATATTTCTCATTGAGAACGATAATCCTTTCCAAGGGAAATTTAACCCCCAAACCACCGACAATTAGTTAGCACTCGAGAGCAGATGATCAGAATCAAACGGTGAATGAGAATTACCCCCTATTAGAATGAATGGCCTGCACAAAGTCCTGACCTAAGACCGTGTGCTTTCTTCATGAAGGAGTGGGCGAAGGAGGTGGTGTACCACACCAAACCATAAACTCTGGATCAACCGAAGGAATGCGTTCGACATGTTAAGGCCAACATGCAACCGGATCTCCCGCAAAGGTCTGTTGAGGCAATAACAAAACGGTTACAGAAATTGGTGTCTACGACGAATTTCAACACAAGCAGGCGAATTGTACTATTGCAAGGTCCATAGAAAAGGTAGTTTGACTACAATCGACCAATAAACAATAGAGTTATTACCAATTTCTGATAGGGAATTTCTTTTCACCCACCCTATAGTGTTACTATCTTATAGTCGTGTTTGGGTTAGGGTTAGGAATACGGATGGGTTTCTTGCTCAAAGGAAAACATGAAAGAAATATTGCCTAACCAGTATAAACACGGAGAGAAAAAGAAATTCATCATCGCAGATTTCTCTACGACGGGTGGGAAGTGAGGGTCCAGCTCAGCATTTTAGTTACATTGTAAACAGAACCCCGTCCCTAAAACCTTTTAAAAACGGTTTTTCACAACTGACAAATTTCCGGAAGGTTTGAAGCTCTAATAGACTGAAATCACATGCACTTGAGAGGAAAAGAAGTTTTTAATCTCCGTCAAATATATATATATATATATATATATATATATATATATAAATAGATAGATAGAGAGAGAGAGTGAGAGAGTGGGGGTAGATAGATAGATATTTATATAGAATTCTGGCCTATAATTTTTACACTGACATGAACTGGCGGCAGATCATTAGTTGTTAAATTAGATAATGATATCTGATTTCTTTTTTTTTTTTCTCACTTTGTTTCTGGATGTCCAAAATTCTAGACGATCGCTTATTTTTTTAAAATCATAATACCTACAATATTACTCAGGCGACTGAAGCTGCAACGACTGTAGATACGGAGTGGTGGTCGTATATTCAAAACCTGGGTTGATATTCATACCACATGGTTTTCCCAGAATTTACTAGGTTTGATTCCTGTAATTTCTTTCATTGTTTATTCTATTAACATTATCTAGACCAAATGATACATTCACTGTGTGATAACGGGAGATCATTTCAAAGTTTCAGTATAATATAACGCTAATCACACTAGGTTGGCAAGCTTTCAGTAGAGCAAGCTTGACTTTCAAGAACAAGAAAATTCCACTTGTCCTAAAAAGAAGGGTATACAACCAATGTAGCCTACCGATAGTCACCTATGGAGGTGGAACTTGGAACCTAACCAAAAGATTGACCTTCAAACTGAGAGCCATGCAACGAGCACATGAGAGAATCATGCTCAACATCATATGGAAAGAACATAAGACAGCACAGTATATCAGAGAAAAGACAGGAGTCCAAAACATCATAGAAACTGTCAGAGAACTCAAATGGCAATGGGCTGGACACGTTGCAAGGATTTCTGCACATCACGACTCACAACGCAGATCCTCAGAGATTATATGAGAAACTGTGGTCGACAGAAAGTAAGACGGCGTGATGAGTTTGATGATTTCAGAAAATACTGGCTCCGCGACACCCATGATATAGAGATCTGGTGAATCGGAGGGAAGGTCTATGTCCAACAAGCTGCTGCTACTGCTGCTGCTGATGATGTATCTATTTCTTAATAATAATAATGATATATATATTTATGCATATATATGTTTGTATTATGTATATGAAGTGATCCAACCGGATGTTAATGAAAGTGACAATTGGAAAGTGAAGAGAAAAACTCGAGTGAAAGCAGGTGTTACACCTCGGAAATTCGATATAGCTACTCTGATACAAACAGCCCCTCCCGCTCCGACTAAACAACTAAACGTCACAGAAATACCACTTTTTGTTCCTCAATTTCAAATCTGTAAACAGCAAAATGTTTTGTGTATCTCTGCAAGATTTCCACTGAAAAAGATAGCCGAACCCGTGGAAATGCATTGAAACATGCCTACGTGAAGATGAAGTTTTTTTTTTATAGATGTAACACCTGCTTTCTCATAAGTTTTTCTATTCACCTTCCAATGGTAACTTTCATAGACACGTATATATAAGTACACCAAAGTACTGATCAGCGATTCAGTATCCGATGTGTGATTGGTTCATTTCATTAAGTGCTCTATACATTCAACATGAAGTTGAAGTAGAGCTTTAAATATAGTAGAATAATAGATTCGCTACACAAACGCTATCTGATTCTTCTCGTTATCAATATTATTAGTAGTAGCAGTATTACTACTAATATAATTATTAGTAATATTATTATAACTCGGCCACTATGAGCACAATCTAATCATTTTCTCAAAATAATGTAGGTGCTAACCCACAAATGATATTAAGAGAATTAAAGATAAATAACTTACGCCTTATAAAAGTGAACCTCAATACTGGGGGCAGATAAAAGTATCAAGATGTTTCTCTTGAAACCAAACCCATTCCATAAAGACTGATAGATTAACACCACACTAATAAAAAAGATCAACCAGTAAACAAAGAAAAAAAAGAAAAAGAAATATAAATAGAATAAAACGAAGGTTTTCCACCAAGAAAATAGGCACGCCTCCAATAAAGTCCTTCATGAGGGTCCAAAGAAATCGAATCATTCGCCTGAAGAAACCCAAAAGTGCAGAAACATAAACGTGCTTGTGTAACGAATCCAATATTTTACCACACACATATAGGTCGGCTCCGTAAACTAAGCCTATAGTTCATATTATAAGCATACCGTGATAATTCATTTCTGCATTTGATTGATGAGATAATCCAAACGGATTAGTAGCAGCCTGTAATCACTTACCAATTTATAGTAACAAAATGGCGACCAAAGCTAATTCAAGTCAGGCAGACTCAATTCTATGAATCCTCTCGAGACTCCTGTGACATATATATAACGAGGTTTCTGTGACTGCTGGCAGATATATGTCCCATAGATCTCTTTCGAAGTCTACTGGGACGTATGTGTTACGAAAAAGAACGTAAGTGAGATTTTCCTAGCTTTTAAAACCACAGACAATGACGTCATCATAGTATGAGATCTGCTCAGCGATTAGTTCGTATCACATGACTGGGTGAACAGGAATATGTGTAGTTGAAGTGATTCATGTTTTTTCATCTGTCCCGGAATAAATGCCTTATAGGGCAAATCATGATTTTGTTTCTTTAAAATGTGGAAAAAATTTTATTTTTTTAAATTTTTTATCAAATGTTTATTTTCAATCATCAAATGAAGATAGGTCTAGCTTTCACTCAATAGGAACTGTCAGTTGAGTTGAGGGTGATCAATCAAAAAATTGGAAAAAGCACTGATCAATAATTTAGCGTAAACTTGCATTGCGAATCGACCCACCCCACCCCTACTGAAAATATATCCAGTGAGATTAAAAAGAAAAAAACAGACAAAAAATTGTTTTCTAGACATAATAAGGTGCAAATATTTGATATTTTAGCACTGTAGCTCCATTGGCGCAGCGTGTACGCGTGACACATACATAGTCAGCAAGTCAGTTGGTTGACTTTCTCTAATTAACACGATTTGGCTATTTTGATACATTTGTGAAAATTCAGGCATTAAGCGACTTAATAGATCAGTCATGAACGGGTTAATGGGCCGTCATAATCTTTTCATTCAGCATGTTGTCACTTGATTGATGTATTTCTAACATCCACGATAATTCTCTTCTACTGACGAGACGTGATCAAACGGTAAAGTTGTTCTTTGTCTTCTTCTACTTCAACCATGCCGCCACAAAATAAAGGAATATTCAACTCATTTTGCAATTCTATTGTACCTAAAAAATCATTGTGTTGCTCTGCATTCTAGTTTCATCTTGTTTACATGTAACCAAAATGAACCCAGAATTTTCACACCTTTTCAAAAAATAAATCATCAAGTTAATAAATAAATCAGGGAAGCTGCTCAAAAATTAACATCCAATTGTTATCTCCCCTGATAACTGTTTCATACAAAAATACAGACACACACATGGGATAACTAGATTAATGGCATAGCCGTAACAGCAATCGACACGGGAAACACAACCGTCAGTACGAGTTCAAACTCCAAATTGCTTATGCTCACTACAAACCAATGTATTAGGGAAAGGCATGAATCCACTCCTGTCTCGTCGCTACTTTTTCCCGAGCAAGTAAAAAAATAAGTGCAAGCAAATCAAAATCTATTGCGAGAAATATAAAAACCAAGACGAGCAAACTGAAGAGCTCTGCGAATAAGCTGAACAACAGACCGAGCAAATTAAAATAACGTCAAGAAAACTGTATCGATGAACATGAACAATCAAAGAATTATATTTACTCAGGGGTGACACCAGGTTAGGGGGCTACAGTACCCCCCGTTGAGGAATCCTGTCCTCACCGAAAATCTGTAAATACATTCGTAAAAAAATACCGAAATCCCGAATACCAGCAAGAATAATATCAAAGTAGAGATTGTCTGCAACGACCTTTGTATTTTATTTGGTTGATGAGATCTCGTATTTCCTCTCCTCGGTCGAGATAGACGTCGTATTTATTTAGATGATTATCTTAGTTTTGTTCGACACAGAATTACTTCCCCTTGCCTTAGCTGACGGTTTTCATTTTTACTTTGATTTTACTTTCAATTTCCAAGAATATTTACGAATATTTCAAGTAATTTCAATAAATGCACATTTTTCTCATAACAGTCAGTGTTAAAATAAAGACCAAATCTTTGTTATCGTTATGGCGAGGGCCTTCCACTACAAGGTACGATGTGCATTATGTAAAGAGAAATTTCAGATCGATTATGACACAAAGCATACAGAATTAAAGCACAAAAGTTGGTTGGTGTGTCGTAATAGCCAAAATACGTTTTTTTCGCTGTGATAAACAAAAAACGCAAAGCCGGAAATACTCTGATTTCAAAGGTGGGATAGAATCTTCCGACACATAATACAGAAACGAAACAAATATCGTTGGATAGAAAAATTATTTGCGCTATATTTTGATACCACAAAGAAGTTTATTATTATATCAGAAAGCATTGAAATTTCGGATCGAAGTTTGTTTGTTTGTTTTTTAAATCGATTCTTTTGATATCTTGGCAGTGTAAATTGAGTTGAATTGATTTATCTACTAACTCCAGTTGGTTAAATAGCGATATTTAATGGGACAGCCTCCTCAGATATATTTTTAAAATCACTCCGTTCAGCATGCGATGAAAAATCAGTCAAAGCACGTTTTGACTGCTCTACAAACATTTTCGGTCATCCGATTGAATACTTTTCATTATAGCGTACATAACACTCTTGTATTTAGTCACCAGTACGGAGATTGACTCTTTAACAGTGCAAAAATAGTGTTGTCGGTCATCTTTCACCACAGATACCAAGGTGATTGGAATACCTGATGCGTTTTCACATTCAATTTTCTTCATCTTTTTCTCTGGTCATGTTCCATTAAATGAAAATTGTGGCCTGGAATGTAGTTTCACCGGGGTCCCGTTGGAACTTTTCATGGGAAGCACGAAGTAAATATTTTTTTTACGAATCCTCAATATAAGTACTTTCAAAAAAATATGCCACTAATTTTTTTCTAGGGCCTGGTGTGTATAATTCTCAAAATGGCATCCAAGATGGCTGCCAAATACTCAAACTGTCCATTATTCGTTCAATATTCACTAGTTTTCCGTCGTATCAAGGTAACAAAATTCTACCAGTCTTACCACAGGAAAGGTATAATTTTCAATAAGGTGCCCAAATTGATAGCCAAATTAAGTGGCTTTATGAAGTAAAACAAAAGCCCCCTGTCCCCTAAAATATCACAATAAAAGGTTTTTCAACAGTTTTTTGCTTTATCAAATGTGCTCAATGACATACTATAAGTCTGCTACAGCTTGGCCACTGGAAAGGTATAATTTTCAAGATGTGGGAAGATGATTAAATGATTTAATTTCGAGATGGATCTCAGAGTTTGTCAATATAGTGTGTCCTGTGGTATGAAAACATCTGTTGATCACGAAGTATGTATGTAATAAGGCCTTTTTACTACATCTTTGAAATGAATCCTCGCTATGACATTGTGGCCAAAAAAGAGTTTTTGATAGTAATTTTAGCGTCTGGAAAATTCCCAATTCTCTTCGGGAGCATGCCTGAAGATCCTTCCACTAACTATGTACTAGATGACCCAGCACCCTCGTCGGGCATTCTTGCAGTTATGGCGTTAACTTTTTGTAGGGACTAACTAAAAAGGCCCATAAATTTTATCAAGTGACAAGTTTCAACTAATTCAACAGTAAATGTAGATATCAAATTTGATTGATTGCTTGTCTTAGTTTATAATTTCCTCACAATAGTTTCTGAATTACTTGTTGTAGTCTTTGATTTGCATGCCGAAGTTTTCTTTTTATTTGTTTACTGTTTTTTTTCCCCCAATTTGCTTGTTCTAATTTTTAACTTGTTTGGAAAATCATACAGACAAAAATAACTCGTCACAGGCATGCCACCATGGTTTCCAAGAAAGAAATAGGTGAGTGAGCTAAGGTAAATTACTCTCCCATAAATACTCTATCTACCTAAGTAAAGCAACTGTAAGCTGCTACCCTCAAAGCACAATCAACACAGGCGGAGACAGACAAAACCACGTTCTATTGCGATGATGGCAAACCTTTTTAGCACGGTGTGTCGACATTCCAATTTATTTTGAATAATCCTGTTATCTGAGTTTCACATGTATTTTAGGTTCAGGTATATGCTTATAGATAAGCAGCCTATTTTTCTAATGTATAAGACTAGGTTGTAGATAGAAATATACATTGAATATCAAAATATACTTATAAAACTCGAATAATAAAAAGAAATTCCATCGCGTGTCAAATAAAAATCACTACAGACATGCGTGTCATAACTGCACCTTTACTGCACTATAGTAGTTGATTCTGTTTCTTTGAAGTGCGACAAAACCTACAAGGTAGCTACACAACCCGAAGATCGGCGCTGCACGATCCTCCAGCCTCCATTTAGCCTTGTGTCCTACTAAACGAAGGTTAACAAGTTTGCATTCGCAAAACACAATTAGTAAATTTAATCACGACTAGATGTGTCCTTGATGTGACTTTCCATCAGGCTACAACAAACAAATGAATAGATAAATTGTCTTGTAATTTTATTTTATCCGAATAGTAAATCATTATTAATTCTTTGCCACTATTTTCCTTCATCTTGATTATTGTTGCATTTTTTTTCCCAATTACCCTACAGCAGTAAGTAAATGAATTAACAGCGTAGATCGAAATGAAGATTAAGTCCCAGGTTTAACGACCCTCTATGCCGGAAGCTCACTCGCTCGCTTAACATGTGGTCGCTCTTAGCACTGAGCTACTGGAACTTAATGGTGAACACAAGTCCAAATCAAACCCTTAACTCTTTCTCGTGTTTATGATTAACTGGTTGTTCGGTATCGGTAATCTGATTTTATCCTTATTCTATTCATTTAATTAGATGAAGCATTGTAAATCATTATCATTAATTCTTTTCTATTAGATACCTTTATCTTAATTGTTGTTGCTTTTATTATTCATGATAAATTGTCTTGGTTGGAAAACAGTGTCCTATTTCTTCTCAGATAACATATTTGGCTAGATAAGCTCGTTTAGCTGAAAACAGATTCTATTTTGCAGCGACCACTTTTCATAGACATCATGAGGAGAGAGCGGAGAAATGTTATGAATGTATATATATATATATATATATATATATATATATATATATATAGAGAGAGAGAGAGAGAGAGAGAGAGATAGATAGATAGATAGATAGATAGACAGACAGACCTGTCCACTTGAATCGTGATTTTATCGTGATAATGCTGTGAAACATTCTCTTTCTTTTTTTCTTTATTTGGGAAAAAGCATGTGTTCTCTCCTCTCTTTTTCCTTTCTTTCATTTTCTTTCTTTCTTGCTTTCTTTTTTACGACTTAATCAATTCAAGTTGAAACCCATACAAATTTACATCTAGGAAATCAACCTCTCACCCTCATTCTGGTCGTAATCAGTTTGCACTTCAGCTTTCTATACCAACTCCCTCCCTGCTATCTGCGTCCCCACAAAAAAAAAAGAAAAGAAATCCATGCACCAACATGGCGTAAAGCGAAGAAGCGATTACCATAGATTGATATGGGGAAACATTTTGAGCGATCCCAGACTCCACAAAATGGCGATAAAGGTATGTCAAGACGAATCGTCGAAAGTCGGAATGGTGGTAAGCACAGGAAACTGGTGTGTAGGAGAGAGAGAGAAAGGGAGAGAGAGAGAGAGAGAGAGATAGCGTACGCGCTGCCTCTATAACGTCTAGCCACGAAAAAACGTTTGATATTGAGTAACGATCTGAGCGTTACGATCAACAGCAACTGAAGTTTCTATCCTTTTTATGTGTGCGTGTGTTCGTTTGTGTAAGTTTATTTGCGTGTTTCGTTCGTTTGTTTGTGTTGCAACGCCCCTGTCCGTACTGTTTTGTCTACAGTTTTTAAAATTGGCATTAGAACTCCACCATACCCCTTTTAAAAAAAATATTGCTTCTTTTATTTTGGGATAGAAAGCTTTTTTTGACCCTTTGGGGACCTGATTAGGACGGGTTTATTATTAACATCTAGATTATCTAGGATCTAGATGTTTCTAGATTTTTTTTCACTCTATTTTAGATGTGGAATACGCAAGTGATATCGTATGTAGAATTTAATCTGGCCATATCTATCCTCCAATGGAACCATTTTTGCATGACTTCAAATTTTGACGCTGCTGTTGTAAAATTATTGACTGTGATCGCGAGTGAATGTTTTTTCTTGTTAGTACCAATCAAAGTTTCTAAGCAATTTTATGAACGACCAGTTAATTCGGCTCAAAACAAATATATCTATATTAGCATGAATTTGCAATGTAGATCGACTCTTTCA
This sequence comes from Thysanoteuthis rhombus, assembly GCA_963457665.1. Classification (NCBI taxonomy): domain Eukaryota; kingdom Metazoa; phylum Mollusca; class Cephalopoda; order Oegopsida; family Thysanoteuthidae; genus Thysanoteuthis; species Thysanoteuthis major. Next base: position 57,856,481 of record OY735217.1, read on the forward strand.
AGGATATATTTTGGGAGATGATTTTGAAAAACTAATTTGCTTTCCCGGGGTCACAGTGGCACACACAGAAAACTATCGCTCATGTGTCGGTCATGGAAGTCATGAGAGTCACGAGTGACCCGGGAAAGATGAAGAGCTTTCAGGACTGGCATTAGTTACTGGATAAAAGCGACACCAGTTCCAAAGCCACCAGGCAAGCAAACCAAAAAAATAATATAAATATCAAAAGTACGTAACACTTATTAATTAAATGAAAACACTATTTTTCCCATTTTTTATTTTCGACATTGTCATTATGTGATTGAAAACTCAAATAACTGAATGATAGACCTGTCAATTGTCCTCCGATCAATTGTCTCACGTTCAATTGACTCCTCGCTCAATTGTCCCGCTAAATTGTCAACGCCCAATAGTCGCCCCAATAAAAATTGAAAAATGGAGAATCATACAAAGTTGTTCAAAGTAGTAGAATGACTGATGAACATCAGAGGCAGCGTGTGGGACCTGCAGACCCTGCAACTAAGGATGGGGGCCGCAATATATCTGGGGAACAAAGTATAATCTTAGAACATCTAAAGATTAATGTGATAAAATCAAAACAAAATTTGCCGGGAAGTATAGTCTGTTCTAGTGCCTGTACTGTAAAGACTCAGATCGTTCACTCATCTTCAAGATGAACATAATGATGATTGATACAGGTGATCCCTTATCTCCTCGTCTTAGATACTGAACTCTAACCATTGAAGTGCAAATATTGTTCAGGTGACATTTGCAATCTAAATCGGACTACAATCACTCTGCTGCGGTTTCAGTAACAAATAGTCTAGGTGTATATGTGCCTCTCTAGTTTTTTTATGGGGAGAGGTTGCTGGCTCTGCGCCCTGACCCCTCCTTGGGATCAACCATTGCGACTGTCAAGCCGAAGGTTTTTTTTTCTTTCATTTGATGGACTGTCTTACAGGGCTAGAGGGCTCCTGCTGTCACGCTATTTTCCCATAGATGGGAAGGTAAATATGTGCATGTATGGATATGTACTTTACTCACACACGTGCACACCTGCATGCACGCGCGTGCACTCAAATATATACGTTTTATAGATGAGTAAACGAATTGTTGGGTCGTTATGCATGAACCCCGATGCTTTCGTAGAATTGAAAAGCTCAGCTGAAATTACTTATTCAGGGATATATATCATTCAATACTTGGTTTCCTTTACTGTTTTTCTCCCCTTTACTTTTCCTTTAAATGAAGAAGCTGGATTCAATTAGATTTCTTTTACATATACCTTCTTCCAAAATGTGGTCTCCGATTTTTTTCTTAAACTAATTCTCCTTTTCTTTTCTCTCCTCGTCGTTTTTATGGCTCAGCGGTTAGACCATGAGCCAACGGGCATACCGTCTCGAGTTCTTTCTCTCTCTTTTTTTTTTTTTTTTGCTTGGCAAGAATTAAATTTCATGCCCTTGAGCGAGATTCTCGTGGAATAAAAAGATAAAAAATATTCTTGTGGAAATAAAAGAAAAAAAAAACGTTTCTTCAAAATTTTCTCACGTTTTTCTTTTATCCGAGTTCTTTTTCCAATTTCGCTATCTTTGTAGCGTCATATTTTCCTGATTTCAGAATTCGATTTGAATGCAAACACACAACATATATATATATATATATATATATATATATATATATATATATATATATATATATATATAATCATTATAAAGAAATGGGTATATAATCCGATAGAATATTTTTCACATTCACATTAATATATCCTCCAACACTTGACAGAATTCTACCTTTGTGCTATATTCAAATTCATGGCATTCTATTGACAAATCAATGGCTGCAATAACCTTTAAAAAATGATGGACATAAAGAAATACCATGGATCGATAAAAGACGAGAACGAACAAGTAATACATTATTTCTAAATTTACCACATATATATATATATATATATATACTGATATTTACATATGCATTAAGAAATGGATGTATGATCCGACAGAATATTTATGAATGCATTATAATATTTGAAAGGGGTCACTCGGCCTACACAGCATAAATCGAATGAACAATTGAAGAAAGGTGGGGCTACTGCAGGAATCGAACCCGCGATCGATAAGTTGGCTGCTTCAACGTAGCGTCGCTCTTAACGATTGAGCAAAGCGGTTCAACGGAGGAATGAAGACCTGAATAACCGCTTTATCTCCATTCTTGTCATTTTTGTTCATTCACTGTCCATGTCCACGATTGGTCGTACGTTCGATTCCTGAAGCAACGTTTGTTTATTCCATTTATGCCGTCTAGACCTAATGACCTCTTCCCCGTGTAACAACAGGATGTCATTTTAAGTAGAATTTCAAATAATATAACGCATATATATATATATATATATATATATATATATATATATATATATATATATATATATATGTATATATATATATATATATATATATATATATATATATAATATGAGCTGTAAAGAGTGAGACAGACTCAGGAGTAAAGTGTTCTGAGGTAAGGTTTATTTATCCGTAGATATTAATGGTCCAGACATGTTTCGGGATTTATTCCCATCTTCAGCGGTGTGTGCTGTGTGAGTATGTGTTTTTAGGGTTTAAAGTTTCCATGTGGAACCATAGTCCACTATCAGGAGCTTTGCCTTGTAGGTAAAATATTTTATGAAGGCTGCTAGAGGCATCCTGCTGTATGAGAGAAATGTATATATATATATGGAGTTGAAAAAATCATGCAGAAATCGGATTCGTTGTTAGACATTAAACCTGTTTATTCCATTGACATGTTTTGTCAGAGTTTAGGCGACTTCTTCAAAATGTAAAAGTCAATACAAGCAGGGATACTATAAAGCCATCAATCTGCTCTTCAGGTGTTATCAGTCCTTTGGAAATGTCGTCGAACTTGATTATCCATAGCAGTTCTATGTAATCCACGCTTCTGATTTCCCTTTCTGATCTAGTTGGAGAAAGGCCCAGACTATCTATTTAATCACTGTCCCACCACAGCAATATGGGACACAAGGTCGGGCTTAACGTGGGAAGAAATAGGAGCAACCCTTCCAAAAGTGGCTCCAGCCGACGCAGTTACCGTTGAAAAGCTCATCGTAATGGCTAGACAACGTCACCCGCGAAAGCGTCCACCAGGGGACCTGCTCCTTTAAATGCAATGGATCAGTGCTGCCCCGGGGAAACTGAGACCCCGCAGCTGGGCCCAGAGTATTTCACGATTGAAAATGCCCGGGTATTCGTTCCACTGATCAAGCGCCTGCTGCTGAGTTTGATTTCTAATGTTTGTTTTGTTCTTCTGAGGTGTTCTTTGCCCACTCTTGCCTTCATTTTGCTTGATCGTGTTTGCTTCTACAATACCCTGGAACTTCTCATTGTTTTTCTCGTTGATGGTTTTCTGATTCGTCGAAAGTTGGGATTGTAGGACGTACAGGAGACCATGGTGTAAGAGAGAGAGAGAGAGAGAGAGAGAGAGAGAGAGAGAGAGAGAGAGAGAGAGAGAAAGAGAGAGAGAGAGAGATAGAGAGAGAGAGAGAGAGGGAGAAAAGGTTGTGCGCTGTCTCTATAAAGGTTCACTGCAAAAGAAAACCTGAAAAGTGACGTAAACGGAACTTTCGAAAATCGGGAAGGACCAGTACTTCCCGATTAATTTCCATGCAAATCTAAGTTTTCACACATATCCACTATCTTGAGTATATCTCCTTTTTCCTTAGAATATCTTCCCAGAATCCTTTGCTCAATACACCAATAATTCGAATACTAATTGCTAAAATTGTGGTGTAGTCGGTTACAGCTCGGTGACGCGAGTTCAAACTCTGGTCGTGGCTATTTATGTTAACTTCGCACTAACACCCTTGGGAAAGGCATGAATCTAACTCTTTCTCTTCCCCTCAGCCATTGTTAAATTAGCAGGATAGATCAGGCTTTCTTGCCTTAAGAAAGCAACAGTGTAGAAGAAAGACAACTCCGATTCTTAACTAGGGAGTAGAACCCAATTTGACGTCCTCTTGGCAGACCCTGCAGCTAAGTTGATGCTAGACGCGGGTCAGTGAGGGGATTCTGACGACTTGGAATCCATACGCATACGCCCTGGAAGGGAAAATTCGATTGTCTGTAGAGACAGAACGGATACCATTCAATTGCTACAATAAAACCCTTATTCACGTACGGCATTTCTGCTCTCTCATTGGACAGAGTGACCACACATACGCTTTCTCTCTCTCTCTCTCTTCAATCATCTTTGTCTCATTTGAGACTAATGCACCAATAATTGGCGCTATCTCTTTTATTAATTATGTCATTATAGTTAGAAACCTTCATCTAAAACTGTCAGCATAGGTTTCTTCGGTTTTCAAGGTGGTCTGGCTGGCTATGGATGTATCATGACAACAGGCTGCACCAGTCAAGTTAGAGAACTGAAAATTTAAACTTTTACTCCTTATTATGTCTGCCAAAAAATTCTTTGTTTTTTTTAAATACCCCCTTAAATAGGAGAGGGTAATTAGTATTGTAAGTTTATGCTAAATTGGTCACTTAGTTAATGCTTGATTATGAAAATTCAGACTTTTTTTAGTGATTACTGGCCAACAAAAAGCTAGAGAAGTGACCTATTCATCGATCACTCCCTTCTCCAATTTTATTCATTGATCACCCCCAACATGATATGCTGCCAAAATACGTAAGTTACGTGACAGTCTCTGTTGGGTGACCAACCAGACTCGTCTCTTTTTATTAATGATGCCATTATTGTCATTATATTAATCACCGTCGCTATCATTATTGAAGATAATGGTCCCGTAATAATCATTACCAAAGTTGTATTCACCAGCTATGAGTAATGATATTATCCCAAGGATCCTTTTTTTTATCATTAAAACTATTATTTCTATCATTAACATCATTTCATCTCCGGTATCATCGTTAGTATTAGGAATCGTCAACCATTGATAGGCAAGGCAAACGGAAACCGCTAACTTTTTTCATAGGAATTTAGCTTCGATCTTTTTTTTTTTTTTTTTGCTTTGGGGCCCTTAAAACAGACTTAGAGGGTTGAAATTTCAAAGGGCTGTAGCTTAGACACAGGACTCTCTATAAATATATGATTACGAGGCGTACATAAATAATTAAAAGAACAAATGAAATTGAACATTAATTCAAATTAAACATAGTTTATTTGAGATAAGATGAATAGCACTGATCCATTCCAACTTGTTGAGGCACAACAACAACATCGTATATTTCAAAATGGTTGCTGCTTCAATCACTATGCAGTTTCGTTTATCACTGCACCTTTGAGGGACTTATCTAGATCGTTTGGTATTACTGTATTTCTGCAATAAAATTAAATGGACACGCAGTTGAACTGGTGTTCGTAAGAGGCCAAATGAAATTCTTCTGGCAAGACATGGAATATCACATGGTTTAAAACAATCAATTGCGTACCCCAAGTGATGCAAAGCTAGTTTACAAAATATTTTCGGGTCAATTCTCCCTCAGCCTTGCAGAGTGCATTGAAGACAGAATTTTTAGGTCCATCCTTCAACATATATTTCATAAGGTAGAGAATGACCTGTTCATACCCAAACTCGATCATGTTTGCTTGAAAGTGTAAGTTGAAGAGTTTGTTTCAATCTTTCCAGCAAAAGAACACCATAATTTGGACCATCATCAGTTGAATATCATTCGTTGTAAAGAAGAAATGATTGAGATTCGTATCAGAGGAGCATAAAGATTCTAAATACGATTTTTGGTTTTATCTCTTCACTCGAATCTTATTAAAAAAAAAGACGGACACGAAACATTCACCAAAATTATTATCATGAAACTTCAATACGAATAAACACGTGTGCATATATCTTTTAACCATTGTCAGAATTGACTACGGATGCACAAAAAGGCACAAAAAAATTTTACCTAATAGCACCGATTCAACTGCATGCCCATCCATTAATAACATTTCTAAATTTTCAATCATTTAGTCGTGTCTATTTATCTGTTAATATCTAATATTTACTTATATTTATATATATTTGCAACAGCAGATAATAGTGTCTAATCCAAAATACAATTTTCTTTCGTTATTTATCAAATTTCTTTTTTTATCAGTGAACCATTTTTAACATATAGCGAGCAAGGATTATTAACAGTACAATTTTCAATCTGGGTCACTTCTCTACATTGTGTCGAAAGAACATTCACTCTGTGTTGCTTTTTAAAGACACTATATATTTTTGCTCTTTTGAGCACCCGTAGTCGATCTCGACAATGCTTAAAAGTTATGAGGACACGAAACCAAACTTATGAAGTCAAGTTTAAAAATTCTTCCAAATATTGGATTGATTTCATAGAAATTCCATTCGAAGAATATTAGTTAATTTAAGGATTAATTATCTGAAAGTTGGTAAAATATTAACAATACTTGATGAAATTTATTGCATGTAATTAAACAAAATCTATCAGAATTCTTTTAAAAAATAATCTAATCAAAATTTGTAAAATTTTATATTTATCGATAATTAAAACACTGTTCTTTCTGAATAACATTGTTTCAGATGCATGCACGACACATAAACTGTAATAATTCAATGACAAAATGTTTTTAAAAAGCAATTAAAAAATTTTTAATAGATTTTTTTTGAAAGCCAAAAACTGTACACTGAATTATGATTTTTTGTAAAAGCAAAGAGAATATTTGAAAAAAAAGAAATTATTTCAGGTCTATTGAATTTCTTTTTTTCCGATTCAGGATCAATTGAATAGAATTGTCCACCATATCGATAAGAATTCCAACAGGTCTCTGGGGACCCACCATCACATATTTATTTAAATATCTTGATATTTCTGGTGAAATATTAAGATGTGTATGAAAATTGGGCTAAGTTTTCCCAAGGCAAATTCTCATGGTTCATAAGCGTAAATAAGTTTCAAACACGATTATCTCTGGTTTTATATCTTCTACACAAATAATTCTGAGTAGATAATTTTCTACAATCTTTCTTCTTATCAATAAGTTTTTTTTCAATGAAAGCACAAATCACCTGCAAAAACAAAGGTGAGCTGAACAAACAAGTCCATCCAACAATGGTATCTGGAAGATAAAATCAAATAACATTTTAAACTATAAACAATGCAGCTGATAACAAGGATGACTGCGCTCTTTTTGAAGAAAAAATGATATTTCTAACATAGTTAGTATATAATATGATTTTCAGATGAGGAGGAAAAATCAGATTTGACCTCTGAAGACCATGAGAGGTCAAATTCAAGATGGCTGAAATCGAATGTCCAAATGCGTTTAATTTAGGAGATATTTTCAACTAAGTTGCGAATGCCCGTTCATTTGGTGATACTTTTGAAATCACCAGAACCCAAGGAAATGCATTTAGATTTAAGGTAAAAGAAAAAAACGTTAAAAAGACATTCTTTTGCTAATACGTGTAATGCTAGACAGCGTGTTCATCGTGTTACAAGTAATTAATCACTAAAATATCAAAGTACACGTACAATAGATGAGAAAAACATGTTGCTAATCTTTTCAACAATGCCATCTGTATTTCACAGAGCAGAATATATGATGTCATCATTCGCAGTAATTTAACACATAGATACATTTATGGAAAAACACTTCACAGATAAAAAAGTTCCTCAGCGTTTTTTGAGGTATCAGGTGTGCTTGATAATATACTAAACGTTCACCACAGTCTGACCGCTTGAAAGATATAATTTTTCAAGATGACACCCAATATGGCCGCCAAATCTTTAAAATGCTTATTACTCGTCCATTATTTATCCTACGCAGGTTTTTCCAACAGTTTTTTGTATTGTCAAGTGTACTTGACAACGTATCCACATTCTACTACAGCCTGACAACTGGAAAGTTATACATTTTCAAAATGGCGTTCAAGATAACCGCTCGTTCATTATTTACCCTAGGCATTTTTTAAAGGTTTCTTGTAATGTCAAGTATGCTAAATACCATATCAACAGTCTACCACAATGTGATCGCATGAAAGGTATACTTTTTTAAGATGGCCTTCAAGTTGACGGTCAAATTAGTTGCTTATGAAAGATAATCCTTCCTTACCCCCTAAAAAACACAACAAAAGGTTTCTCGATGGTATTTCTACAACAATCTGATCACTGTAAAAATATGATTTTCAAGGTAGCGTCAAAAATGGTCGCCGAGTTCTTAAAATGTCCTTTAGTCATTCATAATTCACCCCAAACAAGTTTCTCCAACGTTATTTTTTGGTTTTGTAGAATCATACTTTTGTTGAGCAGTGATCACTAAAAAGTCCGATTTTGACCGGACATGCGATACATACACGGATAGTCAGCCAACCAGACCCACTTATAAACTGAAGAAACCTATGTTGACAGTTTGGGTGACAGTTTTGGTTGACAGTTTCCAACATTGCATTTTTAAAAAAAGAATTCATGTAATAGTACTTAAAAGCAAAAAAACTAAAAGTATTAACTCTAAGTAAAAGACAATCAAATTCAGTATTTTATTCTAAGTAACCTAAAAATAACATTAATTCACAAATAACTTAATAACAAAATTGAGAAACTCTTGGTGAATTGATATAAAGATTCTACATTTTTGTTTTAATGTGTTCACTAAAATATTGTTTATATCATTTTTTAGAAAATTTGTTATTTTTTTGTTCATGAGAGAGAGAGAGAAAGAGAGACAGACAGACAGAGAGAGACAGAGAGAGAGACAGAGAGAGAGACAGAGAGAGAGAGACAGAGAGAGAGAGAATAATGCCCCCTACCTGCTTTACCCCATGGTTTTATACTAATCTTATAGGTAGAAACGACTTGCAATGCTTTGAAAATCATCAGTCGTAATTTGGGCTCAAATTTTGGAAAAAAAAAGAGAAGATAGTCACTCAATAGAAACCGTTACGTGACCAACGTCTTTTGACAGCAGACGGCGTTGGGGGTGATCAATTATGAAATTGGAAAAAGGTGTAGGAATAAGATACCCCTCTTGCCTCTTGTTTCGACAGTGATCTCTAAAAAAAAGTCTGAATTTTCAAAAAGCAAGCGAGAATGTTACCAGACACAAAATAAAGGACAGATTTTGCATAAACTTACATTGAAAATCAAACCCCCACTAAAAAAAAGTATTTAGGGGGGGGGGTGCAGGATTTGGAAAATAAAATAAAAAAAACATTTTTGCTTGACATAATAAGGAGTAAATGTTTGAAATTTCAGCCCTCAAGCTCAAAGCACTGAAAGAAACAAATGGGTACAAACTAGTGACCAATTTAGCTGTGATAGGAATTCATGTGCAAAAAAAAGTTTTCACTATGAACAGTGAAGCTTGGGCGAAGATAGATAGATTGATATAAATGTCAGAACTCATAAATAGTCGAAAACCAGCAACAGTGATTCAACCAGTCTGTTGAGGGTAACTGTGATTAAAACTTAGATATTTTTTTTTAGTTAAACATGCCCCTTTTCCCATCTGATATTGAAATAATTACAACGTGCCTTTGACTCTTCCAAATCCATATTTCCATCTGGGTGAGACGAAGGGACCTGTTCATACCAAAATCTGTCAGTCTGAGCCATTTCAATGTTAGAAGGCCAAAGAAGATTGCCCAAACTCCATTTCTGGATAGTTAAACTAGTTATAAAAGAAAAAGAACTTGCAAGCGGCAGTTCTAAGAGTAGATGTTCAAGAGGTTAGAAATGGAAAGAAGACCCGTGCCCTGTCTGATCACGGACAATCCGGATGCCAAGGCAAGACATTTGTTAGAATTATAGGCAACAGCTCTCATTGCAGCAGTATACACTAATCCTGGAAAAACATTAATATTTTTAAAAATCAATATTTCTATATGTTGACCTTATGAATTTAATATCATGTTTTCAAATACACCTGATGTGTTGCCATTCTTTCTTTTTCAAATACGACTTGAGATTTTAATCGAACAAAACTATATTTGGGTTTTTCATATATTTTAAACGATTTATAATGAGCATGGATGATGCAATTGGAGCTCAAATTACTTTTAATCTAAAGAAAATTGCAAATAAATTGCAACAATTATGAGTAAATGTTTTGTACTATAGAAAAGCATTGGCGGTGATTTTGACTATAGAAAAGCGTTGATATTGATTTAGACTATGGGAAAGCAGTGGTAATAATTTGGTCTACGGAAAAGCAATGGCAATGAATTGGACTATGAAGAAGCATTAGTAATGATTTTGAGTATGGAAAAGCATTGGCATTGATTTGGTCAATGGAAAAGCATTGGCAAAGATTTGGTCAATGGAAGGCATTGTCTGATAATGATTCTGACTTTAGACAAGCATTGAATATGGAAAATTCTTGGCATCAATTTGGATCATGGGAAGCACTGATAATCATTTTGCGTTGACAACGATTCGGTCAATGGAAAAGCATTGTCATTGATTTAGACTATGGGAAAGTAATTGCATTCGTTAGGACTATGGAAAAGCAATGGCAATGATTTGGACTATAGAAATTCATTGACGATATTGTCCATGGGAAAGCATCGTTGTTGATTTGGTCTATGCAAAGGCTATGGCAATGATTTAGACAATGATTCAGACTTTACAAAAGCCCCGGCATTGATTTGGTCTATGGAAAAACCTTTCCATTGATTGAATCTATGGTGAAGAATTGTCATTGATTTGGTCTATAGAAATACAATGACAATGATCTGGACAATGGAAAGCCCTGAAAATGATTTTGACTATGGAAAACCATTGGCTTTGATTAGGACATAGGAAAAGCATTAGCAACGATTTGGTCTATGGATTTGAATTGATTAGGACAATAGAAAAACAATGGCGAGGATTTGGATTTTAGAAAATATTGACAATGATTCTGACTGAAGAAAAGCATTGTCATTGATAAGGACAATGAAAAAGCATTAGTAACAATTTGGTCAATGGTAAAGACCTTGCATTCATTCTGGCTATGGAAAAACATTGACATTGATTTGGACTATGGAAAAACATTTGCATTGATTAGGACTACAGGAAAGCAAGACGAATGATTTGGATTATGGAAAGTACTGACAATGATTTTGATTACAGAAAGTGTTGGCAATAGTTTAGACAAGGAGAGGCATATTCTTTCTATGGCAAATCATTAACGATGATTTGGACTTTGGATTAGCATTATAATTGATTTGGTCAATTGAAAATCAATGGCTATGATTAAGACTAAAGAAAAAGCGCTGATAATGATTTTGACTATACAAAAGCATTGGCATTGATTTGGACGATCAAAAAGCATTGGCGAAGATTTGGTCAATGGAAAGGCATTGTCTAATAAAGAATCTGACTTGAGAGAAGCATTGGCTTCGATTATGACTATGGAAGAGCATTAGCAATGATTTGGTCTCTGGGAAAGCATTGACGATATTTTCCACGGGAAAGCATCGTTATTGATTTGGTCTATGGAAAGGCATTGTCTGATTAGGTTTATGCAAAGGCTATGGCAATGATTTGGACAATGATTTTGACAATATTAAAGCATTGGCATTGATTTGGTCTATGAGAAAGCATCGTTATTGATTTGGTCTATGGAAAGGCATTGTCTAATTAGGTTTATGCAAAGGCTATGGCAATGATTTGGACAATGATTTTGACAATATTAAAGAATTGGCATTGATTTGGTCTATGAGAAAGCATTGTTATTGATTTGGTCTATGGGAAGGCATTGTCTGATTAGGTTTATGCAAAGGCTATGGCAATGATTTGGACAATGATTTTGACAATATTAAAGAATTGGCATTGATTTGGTCTATGAGCAAGCATCGTTATTGATTTGGTCTATGGAAAGGCATTGTCTAATTAGGTTTATGCAAAGGCTATGGCAATGATTTGGACAATGATTTTGACAATATTAAAGAATTGGCATTGATTTGGTCTATGAGAAAGCATCGTTATTGATTTGGTCTATGGGAAGGCATTGTCTGATTGGGTTTATGCAAAGGCTATGGCAATGATTTGGATAATGATTTTGACAATGTTAAAGCATTGGCATTGATTTGGACAATGAAAAAGCATTGGCAACAGTTTTGTCTATGGAGAAGCAATGGTAATGATTTGGACTATGGAAAGCACTGACAATCATTCTGAAAAGTATTGGCATTGATTAAGACTATGAAAAAGCATGGGGAACGATTTAGTCAATGGAAAAGCATTTGCATTGATTCTGACTACAGAAAGCACGGACAATCATTCTGACTATACCAAAGCAATGACATTGATTAGTACAATGGAAAAACATTGATTTGGACTATGGAATAGCATTGACAACGTTATGGACAGGTATTTGCATTCATTAGGACTCAAGAAAAGCATTGGAAAGTATTGGCAACGATTTGGTGCATGGGAAAGCATTGTCATTGAATTAGTTTGTGGGAAAGCATTGGCATTGATTAGGACTATAGGAAAGTGTTGGCTTTGATTAAGACGATGGGGAAGCATTGGCAACGGTTCTGACTATATAAAAGCATTGTCATTAATTCGGACAATGGAAAATTATTCGCAATAATTTGATCCGTGGAAAAGCATTGTCACCAATTTGGTCAATGGAAAAGCATTGACAATTATTTGGACGATGGAAAAGCACTGACAATGATTCTGACTCTATAAGAGTCATTGGCATTGATTTGGACTATGGAAAAGCATTGTCATTGATTTTTACTATTGAAAAGCATTTGCATTGATTGGGATAATGGAAAAGTATTGGAAACGATTTAGTCTATGTAAAAGCATTGGCGATTATAAGGGAAAAGCAGTTACAATAATTCTGACTATATAAAACTATTTGCTTTGATTGGGATCATAGAAAGGTATTGGCAAGAACTAGGTCCGTGGAAAAGTATTGGCAATTATTCTGGCTATAGAAAAGCATCGAAATTAATTAGGACTACGGAAAAGTGTTAACAATCATTTTGATTGTAGAAATTACATTGACACTGTTTAGGACAACGGAAAAACGTGGAAAAGGATTTGGTCTATTGAAAAGCATTTGCAATGATTTGGACTATAGAAAAGTATTGGCATCGATTTGGACAATGGAAATGCATTGGCAACAATTCAGTCTATGGTAACGTATTTGCATTGGTTAGGACTATGGAAAAACATTGGCAAAAATTTGGTCAATGGAAATGCATTGGCAATTCTTTGGAGTATGGAAGAACACTGACAATGATTCTGAGAATAGACAAGCAGTAGCATCGAGTTGGATAATAAAGGAGTATTAGTATTGATTTTGACTGTGGAATAGAAAGTAGAAATGGTCCCTCGGAAATTAATAAGCATTGTAGGCCTTGATAAGAGCAGGGGGATTTTTTTCCAAAATTGATTACTTGGGTGTGGTCAATGAGACACCTAATAGTACAGGATAACCTTTGGTCTACACGTCATCAGTCAAGACTGTGAGTGTAGCATCTGTCCAGATAAAATCATGCAACGATCATTCCGAAACAATGCAAGCTGAGATCACAACAAAAGGATTCAAATTCAAACAACCACTTCTTCTTGGACAGAACCACTCTTACCTGGAACAAGCTATGCGATCCACATTTCCTTTCCGAACAAACAAATTCAGATCAAATTTCAGAAAAGATCTCGGACACCACGATTCTTCTCTCTTTGTTCTTTTGTAGTGTTTGTATGTTTGTGTGTGTGTGTGTGTGTGTGTGTGGCACTCGAGGTCATATTACACTTCATCATAGGACACCACTAAGCACAATCTAAAAAAGTTTTTCGTTTTTCAAAAAAGCGCTTTGTTGGGTCTCAATGGTCATTTTAGACAAACAATTCCCAAATCTTGTGATGGTAGTTTGTTTTCTTTTAAATAATCAAAATCATCTTTCCTACGATCGTTTCTTTTTAGATAATCTCGTTTTTTTAATATAATTAGTTCTGATACACACGTTGGCTGCGGTGGTTCCTTCATATGAAGTGCAGATATATTGATGTCATTTTTGAATGTCTTTACTTCGTTTTCTATTGTTTCCTAACGGAATTTCTTCCACTTCAAACTGACGAAACTATGAATATAAATACATTTAGGCTGTACGTTTGATATTGTAAGTAAAAAAGAATCTTTTTCGTTTATTACTATTTTTAATTGTTTGTGTCTCCACAATTGCAATTTGAACTACAGAAATTTCGGTATCATCCTGTCTGGTGGTGTCACCCAGCATAGTTTACACCCCCGTACCCACTAGTGACGTCAACGCCATAACTACAGAGCCCCCTCCCGTATCCAGAGATTCAGTTTCCAAGTGGTCAACGCCAGAAATAAATACTTCATAAGTTTTATTAATCACTGCTACCGAGAACAGACTGGTTAAATCACTGTTGCTGGGTTCAAGTTATTCATGTGTTCTGGCATTTATATGTATCTATCAGTCTATTTGTGTATCAACCAGCCCTTACCATTCACAGTAAAACCTTGAAAATTTGTACACACACTTCTCTCAATGAGCAGGCGAAATTTTTTTCTCAAAATACCCTCACCAAGATATGTTTTCGCTGAATTGGTCAATAGTTGGAGCTTGTATTTTTTTTTTCAGATATACCATTGAGTTCGGTCTCTTCCAAACACCTCTGGAGCGAGCAATGTCCTAGTTATACAATAAAAAGGATACATATATGAATTGCATAAAAAATAATTCTGCCCTGAAGGTTATTCTCTTCAATTAAGTGGCAGGGCGTATATTTATTACAATTATTTCTCTTTCATCAAATCTCACTAAATGTTTGAGAGGCTCCCAAAAGGACCAAGCCCCCGAACCCCTGAATCTCTTGGTGTTTTTGCCATTTGGGGCTTTTTTTCCTGTTATGGCATCATTTGCAGCGGCTAAAAAATTGATCCGAATAGATTTTAATGACGTCATGCCTTTTAATGACATCATACCTTTTAATACCAATATACTTCTTTCCCATTTCTGTTGTTTAACGTAAGTGGGACCAACTGAACAGTGTCCAATGGAAGATTTTTCCAGATCAAATAGGGCGAACAATTATGGAATAATCAACAAAAAAATCACAATTAGTATTTGCAGCTCCTCTTCGGGCTTCTATGAATGCTTTGCAGCGCAGCTTTCACAAATGGAAAACAATATTCTCTATCCAGATGGTTCAAATTTTCTCGAATAGCAATTGGCAGATCATCCTTACAGGATGTTGCCTTGACATGGAATTAAAAAAAAAAAAAAACCTCCACCATAAATGTTCAATCGAATTGAGATCCGAACTGACCAAGCCATTGAGTCGACATACCTTTTCCGGGGTTAAGCTTTGGGCTTCCTACTCTGGCGCTTTAACGTCTTCCATGGTCTAACCGTACGCTTTCCTTTAATGAACTTCCCACTTTGTTGATACTTGTACTACATTCCAGACACCACTGATTAGGAACAACCAACATCTTTTGCCACACTCCTTGAAGGAGTTGTATCATCCTTTCTTTTGTTTAAATTGATAGCTCCCTTTTTCAATCAGTCAAGTCCAACATCCTGTTTAGGTCTACAAGGACTCCCTCTTAACTACAGGCTTCAATAAACCCATATTATAGCGAACATCGATATAACGAATTTCGGCTTTAACGAACACGTGGACTGTAACGAATTTTCTTCTTTTTATCGAATGAAGTTCGATAAATGCAGCGAATAAGTGCACTATAATGAATTTATTCTAGCTTCGTGATCCAGACACTTGCGGCTTTTAGATCATGATCTGAATATCTATATTTTGAACGTCAACGAGACATAGAATTAACAATTGAAATAAAACTATAAAAACATTTACAAGTGAAAACGAGAAGTTACTCTTATGTTTCGTTGACATGAGAACAGATGCTACTTTTTGATGTAAACGCTGCAAAAGGCTGGACAACAAAACTAGGATAGTGTCACGAACTGTCTTATAATTATTCGCCGAATGATGAAGGTCGAAAATAAGACGAAATGCAACCGACCTGATGTTCGTTAAATGCAGCGAACTACCAAACTCGCGGTTATTTACCGAACGGTAAAAAACCGTCGGGTATAATGAACTTTCGGCTTTACCACCCCTTAGTTCGTTATAGCAATGTTTGCCAGGAGCAGTGCGTATATATCTATCTAATCAACATAGCTGCATAAATGACCCGACCGACCAACCAGCCAAGTGAGATACATATTCCTCCCCTTTTTCTCATCTGCGTGTCTGGGTGTCTCCGAGCGCCCCTGGTAAGGCATGAGCACACCACTAAGAACCATTTAGAAACATGTTTTTTGTTTGTTTTATCTTTCAAAAAAATTGTGTTTGAGGTGTTTAGAGATAGATGATGCTTTGATCTTGTGCTAGTATTTTTGGGATAATTTTAGATAAAAGATCTATATTCTTTTAGATACTTTTGGCTGAAAGATCTTTTTTTTTTCTAGATAATAATTTAGATTATTTAAGATGAATTAGTTTTGGAAGGCAAGCGGGCAACGGTGATTCATTTATACATGGTACGGATATCTATCTATCTACGTTGCATAATAGGATGTATAGTTATTGTTTATCTAAATACCGATCGGCAGATGGAATTATTGGTGTTGTTCTGATCGAGTGTTGGTTAACTCTTCGTCGACGATCTGCTCGTGAAGTCAACGGATATTTGTGTTGTTGCAAAATTTGGTGCATGTGACGAAGGTGCAAATTACGAAAATACAAAAAAAGTCTATCTATCAATCTGTAAGTATCCATACATATCAGAAACCGTCAACCAAAACTGTCGTCGTAGATTTCTCTCAGTAGATATTATCGAAAATTTCACGGAAATGCAAGGGCTTGTTTCATTCTAATAAATTAATACATTTATACGAACGAATATGAATTATCATATTTTGCTTGTTATCTATACTATACAAAGTTGCAGGAATCATCTTCAGTCGGAAGAGAATTTTGAATGAAGTTTGACCCCACAGCAACCCATCAATTTTTTTTCTTATTTTTATTCTCATTACGGTAGGGATACTTTTGGCCTCAAAATATTTCATTGAGAAGTGACAGGCATATTTTTTTGCATCGAAATATTTCATTAACGTGTGACTTAAAAATGGCAAAGACAGGCGGGTATTGAAAGTCCCGCTCCCCAATGTCTATTTTCATTCTGAAAGGAAACCAGTGTACGCAAATCCACGCGTACATACCACAAGTCGTAAGTGTAATCCACCTTGGTACTCCGTGAGAGCAAACTGATGACATTAATTAGTCATTATTTATGTGTGAATAATTATTGGTTTGGCAGACGACAGCACCTATTTGCGCGCTCAGAATAGAAATCTCTCGGATATTCTCATTGGTTGAAAATTGAAAGGAAATGACTCGTCCCCCATTTAACTCAGACTAACAACAGCCATTTTCCAGCTAGATCAAGCCGATGTTTTCCTATTTAGCCGATAAAAATCTGCAGTAACAGATGGTCTAAATGTTTAGCCATTTTTGAAGGATAACTAACCAATTCAATTTCATTTTATAGCTAACTGACAATTTATATACTTTATATTTTTAGCCATAAAGTTAGCCGAATAAGGGAGAAATTCAGCTGATTTTAGCGATTTTCGAAACTATTTCAACCAAAACAATCAAAGTAAGAGTCACCCTCTTCACTCGCTTTTCTAATAAAAGATATTTTTTCTAAAAAAAAAATTCAGGCAAAAATGAAGGTGAAAACTAATCCAACTATGTATAAAAATATTTTTTAAGATCGATAAACCGAATTTTATCCGGAACTTTCGCTTTTCACCCATGAAATTAGCCAAAAGCGCCAAAGATATAGCAGATTTTAGCCATTTTCTGGAGCAGTTATAGCCGAAAGAAAAAATACAAATTTTTTTGGCGACACTGTTTTAATGTCCACTTGTTAGTTATTGCCTTATTCGGATGTGTCTGGTACGTCAAAACAGTGGTTCTCATACTGTGTGCCGCACAGTGTGCTACGTGGATTCCTCCAAATACGTAAACATGTATTTTGAGCCTTTAACGTGTTCAGCACGGATAACAAGTCTGTTCCGCTTCGATCACAACGGTACCGATCGAGTGGTCTCATCACCCATTCTGCGAGATCTGAATCTTTTTTTGCAACAGATGAGAAGGGCAAGGGAGTAATGAATATATATCAACATAATATCATACATCAACATTTAGATATAAATGTTTGATTTATTGACTGCAGAAATGTCTTTGTCGAATTCATTCCATTTTTACAGTTGGTGTACTGCATAAGTCAAATATATTACCTTATGTGTGGTCATATAATGGAGTTTGAGACACATTGCATTGGAAGGAATCCTATCATTTGGCGCCTGCCCTTACACGCATGCGCTAAAATGTATATATCATAAGAAACCGTCATCAATACTGTCGACACAAGTTTCTTCAGTTTTCAAGTCCGGCTGGCTGGCTAGCTATGTATGTACAGTCGCACTGATAGAGCTAGACGGCTGAAAATCTAAATATTTACTCATTATGTCTAGAAAAAAAAATTCTGCCTCTAAATAGGTTTTCAGAGGGGAGATCAATTTCCAGTGCAAGTTGATGCTAAATTGGTCCCTTAGTTTGTATCTGACAAGATTCACACTTGATTTATTTTTAATTCAGACTTTTTTTAGCGATCACTGTCCAACAAAAGTGAGAGAAGTAATTTATTCATTGATCAACCCTTCTCCCAATTTTTTTGATTGATCACCCCCGACGCGACATGTTGCTAAAAGATGATGGTCACATCAAAGTTTCTATTTAATGACTAACAAGACCTGTTAGTTTTATAAAATTGAACTGAAGCAATAAAAGTGTCTGGACACTAACAGAGACTTACATTAAGAGAAGCTGGTTTGAAATCTACCAAATCCCAAAGACTTAAAGAGGAAATAACGTTTAAAAAAGCAAGAACCGTAAGTTCAATGATGCAACCATTATTTATGATCGTATAAGTTACAGGAAAAGGAAGAGGACAAAGGAGAGGAAGATGAAAGTTGTTCACCTCGACCAAGTTTCATATCAATCCAACATGATACAGCTGAGAAAATCGATATTCAACACATCAGGAACCGTCTAACCGACGGACCGAAAAGTGTCTTATAGAGATGTACGGACACATTAAGAAACAAACGAGAAAAAACACCCAGAAAGCGCATTGTTACAAAGGACGAAACCAAATTATCTATTATATGTACCAACGATGCAACAGTGGTAAATATCCCCCAACAAAAAAAAAAGAAAATATCTTCCTGAGCCTATGGCCTACCTTCCACAAAACATGATTGAAATTGATTGAGAACTTTCGGAAGTATTGCGTGGATAGGCAAACAGATAGACGGACAGTCATGGGTGAATATACGTGTCAACTAGGTAGGCTAGAATTAGTAACAACGTAATGACAATCGTGACAATGGAATTCAGAGCGCCAGGAAGGAACGGGAGGGATGGAAGGAGGGGGTGTTGGAGCCCGAGTGAGAAATTAGAAAGAGAAAGGAAGAAATTGTACTCAGTGACACAAATGTTTCTTTCGACACGTAAGACATTGTGAGAAACCGTCAACCAAAACTGTCAGCAGAGCTATCAACGTAAGTTCCGCCAGTTTTTAACTAGGTCTGGCTGTCTATGCGTGAATGTGTGTATGTATCACGCGTGCAGGCCACAACAATGGATCAGGATGTCAACAAATTTGAACATTTACTCCTTGCTATACAAAAAAAAAAAAGGTTTTATTTTGTTTTCGAAATCCCCCCTCCCCAATAGGTTTCTAGAGTAGAGATCAATTTGCAACGTGAGTTTTGGAAAAATTGATCCCTTAGTTTATGCCCGGCAACATTCACACTTGTTTGTTTGTTTTTTTTTTTATTCATTTTTCTTTAGTGATAAGTAAAGGGGAGAGACATAAGTTATTCATTGATCACACTTTTTCAATTTGTTTAATTGATCACCCCAACACAGCATGCTGTGAAAGGACGTTGATTTCTATTGAGTTGGTAACTAGATCTATTTCTTCTTTTCTCTAACTAGCAGCTATTGTTTAACTTAGTCAGGCACATGACTGGGCCATCCAGATCGCTTTTACGAAAAAAGTCCAAAAGCGAAAACTGAGTTCAGTCTTTGCTTTGCAGCGAGCCGTTACTGAAGCAGCGCACACCACCCTCCCGTCTTACCTATACCCCAATCTCCTGTACTTATCACCATCCCAACCATCAACGATTCAGCCTAACATACCATCGTTATAACTTCCTGAAACTTTCACTAGTAGTAAGTTTGATCTTCATTGGATGTCTCACACTTGTATCATTGAGCATTGTAAGTACGTATAATATTCCATATTCGCTGAATCTAATTTCTTGTCAGTGAATCAGTTCAGCTGTAAAAGGAGAAGTCCTATAAAGGTGCATGGTCACCTTCAGGTCAGTGTGGAATGACTATTTTGTCCACTTCCGGTCGTGTCGCTTTTTTTTACTGTTTTCTGCCTTCCTCCCCTTTGATACCAGCAGATCACGTCATTGGTCGGCGTTATTTTCATCTTGGTAAGTAATTTCAGCCCAGCGGGAAAGGTACTATTCACAAGAGACCTTTTTGGTTTTCTCTAATCTCATTTTTCATATTCACTTTTTACTTTCATTTTCGCATCCACTTTGTACTTTCAGTTTCACATTCACGTCAATACATCTGCAAACACTTGACAGAATTCTACCTTTCAGCCATATCCAAATTCATGGCATTCCATTGAAAAATCAATGGCTGGATTTTTTTAAATCACAGATATGAAGAACTTATCGGTGAGAAACGAGAATAAACAAGTAATACGTTATTTCTAAACCCACTACACATGAATATTTATGTACACATCGAAATATATGTGTCACTTCAGTCACCCGTTTCCCAATATCTGTCGATACAATTTTATCTAATCTTCCAAAGTGTTTTTTTCCTATTCCCTCTATACTTTGTTATTATTGTACCATTATAATTTGCCTCTTGTTAGGATCATCAGTTGTTAAAAAACAAAGTTTTATTAACATGTCACCCCAGCAGGGTTGATCAAACACCACCTCCCTTTTTATTATATAGTTATTGTCATACATGCAGTTTGTCATTTTAAATAAGGTTTCATGTGTATTGTATATTGATACTATTTTATGATATATATATATATATATATATATATATATATATATATATATATATATATATATATATATATATATATATATAATCATTATTATTAAGAAATGTATATGTAATGATATATAATCTGACAGAATATTTATGAATACGTGATATCATTTGAAACTCTATTTGGAATGACCTTCCGTTGTTACACAGAGAATGAGTCACTCGCCATAGACAGCGTAAATGGAATAAACAGTTAAAGAAAAATGTGGTACACACACACACACACACACACACACACACACACACACACACACATAGCATTTCAATGCGAATGAATCGTTGAACTGCTTTAAAATCTGACCTCAAAAAACTCCCAGCCTGCTCTGTTAGACCCCCAAGACGTGTAGTTATTCAACCCCAACACCCACGAGAGCAGAATGAGACAGAATGGAAGTTGAATTCAAAGTGGGGACCCACACACATACGTGTTTGTGAGGAAAAAATGCCCAGTCATGAAGGTGTCAAGGTAACCCATAACACGACCCTTTTAGTGCAATGAGGAGGTGGTGACTGGACTCTATGTACTTTTCGTGGGGACGCAGGACTAATCCTGTACCGCAGAGATCACTGTAGCTTTTTGAGGTGGGGTCATTTTATGCTAATCACATTCCAGTCTGGCAAGAATGGGTCAGGGCAGGGTTAAGATATTCATTCACTAAAAGTCGTGACAAGTTCATTAAGATTGGCTGATCTACACAAAGGTTTTATTTTGGTGAACCAGGAAGAATATAATTGGACTGATGCCATTTTCCCGAATCCAAGGTGTTCAGCGAAAGTTATTCCACGGTTCAGCCCAGTCAAGTGAACTATCGCTAATCTGCGAGAGTTGGCGAGAGTTGACGAGAGTTGGCTGCTGGCCATCAATTTGTCGGAGGCGCCTTTGATGTCGGTAACGCCTGGCTGGCAGAAGGCCAAAAGCTTTGGAGGCAAGAAACGACTTGATCAATCTTTGCTGATTCTTTTATATATATATATGCTACGTCAAATCAGCAAATTGCTTAATTGATAGAATTTTTCCTTTTTTTATTTATTTCATCAGAACAAGGACAAAAACAAGTATTTTCTACGATCAAAAGTTTATGTAATCGAACTTTCTTTTGCAACAAAAATAAATAGATAGGCAATTTCGTCGATTCTGCGTGACATGGACACCATAGACGCTTATTAGCTCTACCCTGTTGGCGTCTTTTTTGTTGATCAAACAGACAACTGATAAAAAAGTAACAATATGAAGGATGGGCTTGGCAAGCCGACTTCGAACTCCGGCTGTTTGTGTCTAATGCCCTTGGGAAAAGCATGACTTCGACTCCCCATTGCTACAGATAAAAAACCTCAGAGTGAAGTGAGTAATGTCACTATGGCTGCTTGTCGCATAGGGGCTGATTAAGTAGCAGTGATATGTGGAGGTCGACGCGTACAGCGGCCGAAACTTTGTCCAAACAATAACGAAAACGAAGAAACAGATCTGAAATAATCAATGTATAATAGTTAAAAACATTTTGTTTTAGAAATCCAGACAAAAAAGATCCGAATGTACAGAGGACGAAGCAAAAGGTACGCCGGACAAAATTTATGACAATTACAACGAAGACGAAGAGATAGGTTTGAAATAATCAATGTATAATAGTAACAACAACTCGACTCATCAATATATAAAGACAAGATAACTTAGCTCCAATGATCAACGGGCTTTTATTGTTTTAATTTGGTTCGACTCTAAGACTTTTGGATTTATGATCATAGATCAATTTATGGTTTATTGCTCATGAAATACTGCGTATTTTTAGCTGGACTGAATCCAGGTAACAAGGACTCATTCAACTCAGCCAATAATAATAATAATAATAATAATAATAATAATAATAATAATAATCATCATCATCATCATCATCATCAAAACAAAAATCAACTGTATCAAACCCCAAATCGACAGAACACTGACGAACAGCAAGTGCCGCCTACGCGGGGTAAGGGACGAGACCGTAAACCACATAACCAGTGAATGTAGTCAACTCGCCCAGAAGGAGTATAAACACAGACACGATAGAGTAGTAGCGGTGATACACTGGGAACTGAGTAAACGGGTGGGATTTAATCATGCGGAAAAGTGGTACCAGCGCAAACCGGAGACAGCCCTGGAGAATGGAAACCGCAAATTACTTTTGGACTTTGACATCCAAACTGACCACCCCATCCAAGCGAGAAGACTGGACCTAGCGATCGTGGATAAGAAGAGGAAAACTTGCCAAATAATAGACGTGGCCGTGCCTGCAGACCACAGTAAATAGGAAAAGAGAGAAAAACTGGAAAAATACCAGGATCTGGCAAAAAAACTGAAGACAGTGTGGAACATGAAAGTCAGGGTATTATCAATAATAATAGGTGCACTCGGAACCGCGCCAAAGACGGTGAAGGTGGAATTGGAGAAACTAGGGGTAAAAGGGAGGATTGAGACTGTGCAGACCACAGCACTGCTTGGTACTACACGAATACTGAGGAAAGTGCTAGAAATATGAGATCTATAACTCCAGCTGTTAGCAGTGGCCTAACAGAAGGGAAGAATCCCCCCCCACACACACACAAATGGTGGTGAATGTACGAAGCACAGCACCGCTGTGATAGGTGAGGGAGAGATGAGATGAGAGGAAGGCTAATGACCTGAGGAGACTTACTGTCACTCAGCCTTCAGCGATAACCACAGGGCAACCGGTGTGAAATAGTAAACCACAGCACTGCTGTGGACTGTAAGAGTGTAAAGAGGAGGGCTAGAGACCTGAGGAGACTTGCTGTCACTATCTCCAGCTGTGACCACCTGGCAACTGGTGTGAAAAACTATTAACATAGGATTCTCCAGTTTTCAAGTTGGTCTGGCTGCATGTATGTATGCGTGTACAGACAGCACTGACGTATCAAGAGAGCTGAACATTTCAAACACTTGCTCATTATAATGTCTAAAAAGCGTTTTTTTTTTTTAGTTTTTTGAAAATCCCTCTCAATGATAGGTTTTTATCTGGATTGGGGGTCCATTTTGCAATGTAGTTTTATGGTAAATTGGTCCCTTCGTTGGCGTCAGCTTTCTTTTTGGAAATTCATGTTTTTAGTGATCAGTTCCCCACAAAATATGAACGAAGTAAATCATTCATTGATCACCCTTTTTTCCAATTTTCTAATCGCTGCTTTTTCGGTTTCTACTGAGTGATTAACCAGACCAGTTTTAATAATATTTATATACCATATATATAATTGAATAAGAGAGCATTGTTAAAGTTAGAGTATTTCCTAAACGATCTTAAATCATATTTTGATTCGTCCAGAGAAACAAATTCTTTGAAAGACTGTCGAAATTGTACATGAAATATGCTAACGTGGCTTGGATTCGAAATACTAAATTTGTTTGAACTGAAGCCACGGTCAGACTTTTGCAGATCTACAAACTGATTTTGGCAGATAGAAAACGTGTGGGGTCATAATAGTTGTTGGATCACTTATAGTCGGATTTGAGGGGGACTACCTGTAATTGGGGGGCGGGAGGTCATAATTCCTTCAATATCAATTCATCCAAGGACAATAATCACGTGGTGTCAAATCCCGTGTAAATAGTCAAACTCCAGTCCAAACCTGGAGTTAACTTTGTTTTTCTATCGTAACAACAACGAGAAAGACAAAAACAATCTTCACAAATTTAGGAGAGCAAGAAAAACAAAAACATTCTCTTATCGTGATTCGTTTACACGACCAACTGGTTGATCGTCGTGGCTCTTACCGTCTGAGCTAAATTGAGAAGACCTAAATATCTACGAAAATTTATAAAATCTGCAAGGACTAATCTCACTCTAATAAATAAATACATCTATAAAATTAACACTACCCTACCGTAATTTCAAATCTCGGTCAAGTGAGTGGTAGCAGAATCTCTTACCAACTGAACCAAACTGACAAGTTTTACATATGATGCAGGGTCAAAGTCCACTTCTATTCCGACTGAAGACGATTTCAGCAACCTTTATATTATATATATAAAGCTATAAGATGTATATATTTTGTGTGAATGTCTTCATGTATTTCGAATGAAATGAGCCCGTGCGTATCAGCATGATAAATTTTTAGTTATCATCGGAGACTCATCAAATTAGCTCAGTCAGAAAGACAGCTTCCTGGCAATCAGTAGAACGTGAATTCGAATCACAGTACAGGAATGTGGGTTTTGCATATCGGTTAACAGCCCTTATTTTGGTGAGGATTGTTCCTGTTGTTCTTGGTAGGATTGAAAGTCAAAGTCAACTCCAGACTTTGTGCACGAGTCTGACAACCACAACAACAGGTAGTAGTAGTAGTAGTAGTAGTAGTTGTAAAATTAGTAGTAGTGGTAGTAGCAGTAGTAGTAGCAGTAGTAGTGTACTTGTTTGACACTGAATTCTTGGGAGAAAACAATAATTGGTGCAAATTGTTTGGCTAATTACAAAGCAACACTTATTGTTATTATTTCAGATGGACTTCTATTGTGTCTTGAAGACTTCGCCGAATAAGAAACAACGGGAACCGACATCGTTAATCAGGACATGAAACTGTTTCTCTCTAATTGTGACGCATTTATCTACTTGTTTCAAAATAGAAAATAAGAACCATAGGTTCAACGATGTCCCCACCGTCTATGGTAGTAGTAGAAAGAAAAGGAGGAGGAAGTAGTCTTTCTTTGAGTCAATTGATTCTCATACATGTAGATAATATATTGCAGTGTGGGAATATTCTGCAAGTATTATTTTCAATAAGAACCATAAATGGCCATTTTGGACGCTTTTTAGTCATTTTTGGCTTTTTTGGAACCCAATACATTCTTTTCTAACAGGATTAGCAGCTGATTGAAAAGATTGATGGGAAAGGGTGTTATTTAGTGACGTCACACCTTTCAATTGACATCACACCCCTTCTTTCTATTTCCGTTGTTCTGCATAACAGGAACCGAATGATTGACCAATCGACCAACAATCCGAAAAGCGTCTTACAGAGATTTGTAGTCACATTTGAAAAGTAATGTTTTCACGTTCCTTAAACATCCAAAAGAGTTGACAGAGTAGTGTTCCTGTCAGCAGTGGAGTCTTACATTTTATCATAAAAAGGCGACTCACTTGGGAGAAGGAAAACGAACCTCTTATATATCGCGTTCATACTGTTGCCAAACAAAATATATAACGCGTTGATGTTTAATTAAATCATCATCATCATCAAGTCCGTTGTTGAACATTAACTTTCACCAAGATTCTTCAGACCTCTCCATCATTGACGTCACTGAGCCGATATTTTCTGAATTTCTCATATTTTTTGCTGACCACAGTTTCGAATATGATCCACGGGGATCCGCGTTTTGAGTCACGATGTCCAGCAGATGCCTGTCATTATTGCAATATGGCTAGCCCATTGCCATTTGAGTTTTCTAATGATTTTTCATGATATTTCTGACTCGTGTGCTCTTCATCTTATGAACTACGCTGTCTTGCGATCTCTCCATATGATGTTCCTGGTAAAAAAATCATGCTGCTTTTGGAAGAACACCCCATTTTGGCTCCATTATTTTTGCTGCGTCACATATGCAACATCAAGACGG
The DNA here is from genome assembly GCA_963457665.1 of Thysanoteuthis rhombus. NCBI lineage: Eukaryota > Metazoa > Mollusca > Cephalopoda > Oegopsida > Thysanoteuthidae > Thysanoteuthis > Thysanoteuthis major. The sequence continues at coordinate 57,883,307 of OY735217.1, forward strand.
GTAAGTTCATATAGAAAAGTCAACTGCTTTTCTACTCCAATACGTTGTTCAAACGAGTCAGTTGCCCATTGTAGTGTTGCTCAGTAACCAGCAATTCAACATAAAAATCCTGTTTGAGTTCCACTCAATACAGAGAACCTTTTTTCGACAGCCAATTCCAATTGGTCTGAATTTCAGTTATTCAAGGCTGCTCTACAGAAGGCAGAACTAGCCACGATTTTTTATCATTTCGGATGTTGAAAGTAAGGTCATTTGTCCATCGCTAGGGACCAGGGGTGTCCACTGGGGGTTGGGGTTGGCAAACAGAGCGTTTGCATCCCCTGGATCCGGACACCTCACCCAGGGCGAAGGGGTTTGAAAGATCGAACCTCATAGTAAATAAAGGATAATGGTGCTGAACAATAGTTTTATTTTACTTAAAGTATATAAAAAAGATTATTTTTCGCTGGTAATAGGCGTATTCTGCTTATATCCTTTTGCTTCAACGCCCTTGGAGATTTATCCCCCCGGGGGAAAAAGGCAGCGGATAGGTAGTGACTATCTTTGTAGAGCAAGAAGAGAAAATCAATGTTAAAAAGCTGACCAATGTTCCTTTAGTAAGTTCTCAAGTGAACCCCTTTCCTGGCCCCTGGATGTTTCCCAAGGCCTTGAAATGATATTCTACAATTGACAGATTCCACAAGAGATGAAGACTTAGTAAATTTCGAAGACGTATCTATGATTCCTGTGATTTATTAGTAAGTGAGTTGCTGTTATTTTACATGGTGATAGGAAGTTTGGGAGATGATGGACATGGGAGCGAATTGTCTACTTTACTTTTTTGATTTATTAGTATGTGTACTGTTATTATCTTACATTCATTACATTCATTGAATGCAAAATAAAAGCAACAGACATACTAATAAATAAAAAAAGTCAAGTAGACAATTCCCTCCCATGTCCATCATCCCTAAAACTTCCTATCACCATTTTCTACCTCCAAAGATGCCCAAACAAATTATAAATTAAAAATTAAGATTAATACTATCCACTAGAGCCACAGAGGATATCAACTGGGGCAATAAAACCCAATGCCAAAATACCGCAGTCAAGATGAGAACAACCCCCAGGATATTACTAAGCATCCTTTCAGAGATGACCCCTAGATCCAGTTCACACCCCTTGACAAAATGAATAACCCCTACCACTCATTACCACACTCACAAGATTCTCACCAAATTCCCCAACAAAACTAGAATCCAAAAACATTGGTATTCATTTGCCTGATGAGGCCTGGAGAGGACAGAAACATCAACTAGTTTGTGTAGCGAATCCACAATCTACTATTCATTTTCAGCTCTACTCTAAAACAACTTGACTTTCATAGTATATAGTTGAATGTATCGAGCACTCTATGAAATGAATCCATCACATATCAGAAGTTGCTTTATATTATTAATATATTATTATACTATACTATACTGCAAGCCTGATTTGTACTATATATATATATATATATATATATATATATATATATATATACACACACATATATACACACACACACACACACACACACACACACACATATATATATATATATATATATATATATATATATATATATATACATATATATATATATATATATATGATATTAGCCGCCCAAACAAAGATAATTGGGATGATTTTCAACTACAGTAGAACCATAGACAGCGGGGCTTGTCTGCAGAATATCCCGCAGGCCTGAGTAATTAAATTTCAAGATGAAATCGGTTAGTCCAGGGCCAACCACACCCTTTGAACCGAAGGTTTGCATCCTATGGTCCACCAAGGTAGCACGGATCTGAGCATGTTGTTGGTTAGACAGGAATGTCCCTCTGTGAGATGCGAGCAAGTCCTGTATCTAACTAGTTTGAGTATGCAGAATTCTTTCTCAGAAATGCTTAGAAGGTGTTTTTGTGTGTATTTTTGAGTTGGGTAGACATCTGCCACCTGATACATCTTCCAGCTATGACGTCATTGAATATGGCAGACGCTCAATCAAGAAACTTGTCACATATCTCTGTTGATACTTGCCTGGTTCGCATGAAACTGTTTCTACGAACAAGGTGAGATAAAAGTGAAAAATCTCATTTGAAAATACTTGAAATCACTAATTTTCAGGTTTTCATGATTAGTCTATGAAGGCTGTTCCATCACGAAACTTGTCATATCTCTGTTAATAGTGACCGATTTGCAGTTAATACAGTGTAGTTATGGTAATCTTCTGTATATAAAATGCATCATATAGGACGCCCCTCAATTTATGCCTCTATAGTCTCGGAAAGTTTATTAAGAACACCCCTCTAATTTCCTTGAATTTCGTAACTCTCTTCATATTATCAGGTTATTTTAATGCTCTTATCTATTCAAATCAATATTAAACCCACTTTTGCTGGCTGTTTACATCATTTCAGTAATGCAGTAACGTTAGTAAACAACTGATAAAGCATCTTGGGATAACAATAAAGCGTGTCTCATATGCTGTGAAATACCGTAATAATAATTATAATATTATTACAAGTGTCATGATAATTGTTCTGTTTTTTACTTCCAATTTTTATTGATTTTAAAACAACCAAAAGAGTTCTTGATCTTTCTTTGTGAATTAAATGATATAATAAAAATGAATATTTACAAAAAGTGTTTAAAGACGTTAAGATTCCACCAAAAAGGATTTCTGAAATTTGTATCCAATCTTTTTATATTCTAACACCTGTTTATTGAGAAATAACATAATCAGTTCAACAGAATAAATCATAAATTGTGTTATATCATATAGAAACTTATTTGAAATGATCTCCCGTCGTTACACGGTTAATACATCATTCAATTTAGACAACGTATATAGAATGGGGCGGATGCAGGAACTGAACCTGCCACTGATAGAGTAGATGCTTTGATGTAGCAATGCTCTTACCATTGAGCTAATCAGCTCGACGGTAACGCAAAGGCCAAATAATTGCTTTCAACCCAAATTCTCATCCCATTTATTCTCGGTCTATTCGTCTCTTTCAACGCAACGGTTATGTATTAAGGAATGGAGATATTTAGTTCGAAAGAATGAACTATAAATTGCTTTATATTAAGCAGAAACCTATTTCAAATGATCTCTAGAATAAACAATTAAAGAAAATGGGACTGCTGAAGGAATCGTACGTTAAAGCGGCTACCCTATGGGTGGCAGGTTCGATTCTTGCTGCAGCCTAATTTTTTAAAATTGTTTTTTCTTGCATTGTCTAAATTGAATGGTATATTAACCATGTAACGACAGGAGAACATTTTAGATAAGTTTCTATATAAGATTACGCAATTTATAATTCGTTTTTACACCTGGAAAAGTAGCAACGAACAACCTCATTTTACCTACAAGTACATGAAGATTTGGGACATTTTAAAAAGTTATTTGTCCCTATAAAATCATTGAGATACTTTTTTTTCAAGTTACTTTGTGGTATACAACATTTTCTTTCACCTCAAAATCGAATTAACAGGGGTTGACATAAACAATAATGTCATCAATACAGTGAATTTGAAGATAGGTATATAAGTATGGTCTTTGGTACTTCTACTAGTGATTGGCAAACATTCAATGTCTGTATTCTTCCTATGGTGGTACAGCTGCAATCTGAGTTCATCGAAACATTTGCAAGATGACTCTTTTCTTAATAAATGCACTTGGTATTATTCAGCTGGCTGAGGACTTATTTCTATCAATTCCTACAGAGGAGACGCCCTCAAAGTTTTTAAAATATAATTCCGATGCAATATCAAGAGCAGCTTTCTTGCTATCGATAACAGCAGAGAGCAGATAAAACCTGCCAAGACTTGCTTACTAGAAAACACTGCAAAGCCTGAATTACCCGTGATCAAAGAGCAATTTCGAAACTGAAAAGACGAGAGAATGTCTGTGTCATTAATGGCAAACCATTTCAGCAAGGTGTGTCGAAATTTTAATATTTTGAATTATACTGTTATCAGAGAGTCAATTTTATTTATATGCATAGATAAGCAGTCTATTTTCCTTATATATCCATAAGCCTAAAGGTTTAGTGAAAAATAACTTGAAACGCCCATGAAACTGTTTCAATAGCATCCTTAGTAGCGGGCAAATAATGAGTATGTACATTTGTTTTTCTTTTCGGCGAACGTAAATCGTAAACAATTGCGTCACAAGAATTACAAAACAATTCCTAACAAGAGATTTTGCGACATTCCTAATTCAGTTTGGGAATGCGTTGACCAGCATTGCCAAAATATCACCAATAAAAACATTAAATGAAAAGAAAACACAAATCCCCCCATATATATAAATATATATATATATATATATATATATATATATATATATATATATATATATATATATATAATATATATATATATATATATATATATATATATATATAATATATATATATATATATAAATATATATATATATATATATGTATATATATATATATATATATATAAATATATATATATATGTGTGTGTGTGTGTATGTGTGTATATGTTACCTAATAGTCAGGTGCGTGTCACTGCTGAGACGCGCGTCGAGGATAAACGATGCAGAGTCTGATGAGACGAAAGGAGCGTCTCTGAACCTCTGTGTACACGAGGACATTTATGAAACACTGATAATTGACCATCACAAGGTTGTTTTATTTCAATAACACTACATTTTTTTATCTATTCGATAAAACGCCTCTATGGGCATCTTCTTATACGATTTACATCAAAATACATATTCAACATTGAAATACACATTAATTCAAATAATGAAAACGTATGAAACTTTATTTTTTAAATAGTACAACCTTATCAGTGCAGAGAAACATTCATTGTCATGATAATCATCATCATCATCATCAGTCTTTTAGTGTCTGTTTGACGTAGACTTTCCTCATGATTTGCCACACCTATCTATCGTGCGCGTGGCGGAGCCAATACTTTCTGAATTTGTCCTGTTTGTCTCCCCATCTTGTATTCTACCGGCCTCGTGATCTCTGGGGATTCATGTTGTGAGTCATGATGTCCATCAATTGTCTGCCATTCTTGCATCATGACCAAACCATTGACATTTGAGTTTTCTAATGGATTCTATGATGTCTCAGGTTTCTGTTTCCTCCCTGATATACTGTGCTGTCTTGTGATCTCTCCATGTGATGATGAGCATGATTCTTTCATGTGCACGTTGCATAATTCTCTTTTTGAGGGCAAGTCACTTGGTTAGGTAAACATTCTTAGGGCACATTTTATTCATTTATTTTTCATAGATTCTTCAATATATTTTAACTGATAACCCCTAAATTGTCCCATTAATTTATTTTCTTTCCCAGATGATCTAAATTTACCTGAATTGTTGTTAAAATTATTCATACTTGAACTATTACTTACATAAGATTATAAACTATTCCAGCATTCCCCCCCCCCCCAAAAAAAACAGAATAAAAAAAAGAGTTATATTCAACCCGGTTTTCATCGCAAAACGATTGTAGAGCGTTCCCATTAAAAACTCTCCTAAGCCGAAAGGGCTTGAAGCGTAGAATCTGTTACCGTTGATTTATATGCTGAAATTTTTCAAGCATTCCCAGACACAAAAAATAGCGATGATGATATGTTAGGCTGTGTCATCAGAGTTTGGAGTGGTGGGAGGTACATGAGACTGATATGTTGGAGAGAGGGTATCAACCTGCTGCAAAACAAATGCTGAACTTTATCCTCGCTTTTCGCCTTTTATTTTTTTCGTGAAACTGAAAAATTGGTACGAAGCGAACTTTCAAAAAACGGTGCATACCTTTATTCGCACTATTCACAAGTTCGTATGCACGGCAGCGTGACCCGACTTCTCGGCGCAAGTCTCCTCAGTGTCGACATCTGAGTGCTTGGCAGGCAAAGGAGTGAAAAGTGGGTGAAGCGCATGACATATAGACAAACGACCTCGAAGATAGATACGCGCACACACAAAATCGATAATCATACTGCAACCACACCCTTAAATAGACCCATGCCTACATTCAATCACACGCGAAATCAAATACGCTCTCAACCATTCACTTAATCAATTAAACAATTAAACGCACGCTCAAGCAACCAAACCCAATCACACTCTAACCATGCTTTTAATCAATCATTCAATCAGTCACATTCTTAACCAATCGCTGCATTCATATGATTAATCAATTACACTGCAATCAAATGTTTAATAAATCACACAATAATCACGCAGTAAATCATAGTCGAGGCACAATAACGCTTTTAGGGACCCAAATTTGATCCATCCGAATTTGTTTTTTCGGTTTTCACTGGATATCATTTATTTAATCGAACAATCCTCGTTTTAATCAATGTTTTTTTTTTCTCATCGTAACTATCGTATTTGACTATATATGATCCGCAATTTTTCAGAAAATTTTGAGCTAAAAATCCATGCACGTATCATCTACGGGAATATAATTGTTATATATATTTGTATACTGGGGATAATGCATGTTTCCTTCGAAATTGAAGCTCTATCGAAAGTGGGGAATTATCGATGTTAGCGTGTAATACATGGAGAAATATGTATAATCAATTACACTGCAATCACATCATTAGATAATCATACCCCTAATCAATCGCGATTGATCAATCGCTCAGTAATCATGGGCTTAATGTATCACACTACGAACGCATAACTAATTCAGTATAACATGAATCACATTGTAATATCAGGTTTAATCAATCACATAACAACCATGCATTAATCAATCTCACTGTAATCAATCACATTGTAATCACACATTAACCGATCACATTGCTATCACACAGCAATCAATTGTGTAGCGATCAATTAGGCTGGAAACCCGAACCACCATGAAATTTCCCCTCTTCTCTTCTGTGCATTGTTACGACTTTCTTATTCCTGGCCCCGAAGTGTTATTTCCCCACTGTCATCACCGTACACCATCAGAACGGATTCGGGGCTCAAAACATGGGGATAGGGGAGGTCAAAGGTCGAATGTGGAAGGATGCAGCGCTAATTTCACGCTGTCTGGAAGGGGGGGGATCCAAACAGACTTGTGTTTGTGCTGCTACTGTAAAATTGCTGCAAGTCTATATCTCTCGGTCATTCTTCCCATCGAGAGAGAACGTCATCCACGTAAAGTACACTGGATAGCACCGACTGACCGAGTCACATTATACGTGTGTATACGTATGTCCATGCACGTGCGTACGTATGCGTGTGTGTGTGTTGTCGTAAGTATGTGTGTTCGTGTAGATAATTTTGACAAGTTGAAAGAGCTTCCGTTTTTTTTTCAGTGCATTCCTTCCTCTGTGTGTATGTGTGAGCGTCTTTGTTCAATTGCATTTTTGTGTACGTGTGTGTGTGTATCCGCTCATGCCTCTGTATGTGTGTGCGTGTGTGTGTGTGTGTGTGTGTGTGCGAGTGCTCGTGAGTGCATGTCCCTGTTTTGATTAATGCGGCTAATTTGACCGAAATTTCTCGTACTGTGCAAAACCGCACTTTACAAGGTCTTACTAAAATACAATGCGTTTTTTTCTTGTTTTCAGCTTATACTTAGTTACATTGAATTGTACAGCAAAACCTAAACCTCACTATATTGAAACCCGCACTAATCAAAACCACACAAATTAAAACCGCACAATCGAAGGTATCTCTCTATATATGAGCACATGTGTTTACAATCAGTGCTTTCTTAAATACATATTTGTTGATTTGCACTACTGTACCATCCTGATATAAAGATATTCATTTTAAACATATATATATATATATATATATATATATATATATATATATATATATATATATATATATATACATATATATATATATGTATATATATATATATATATATATATATATATATATATATATATATATATATATATATATAATGTGTACGTTAGAGAGTGAGACAGACTCGGGAGTGAAGTTTTTGGTGGTAAGGTTTATTAATCCTTATATGTCAATAGTCCATACATGTTTCGGGACTCTTCCCATCATCAGTGGTGTGTGCTGTGTGAGTGTGTATTAAAATGTACCATATATATATATATATATATATATATATATATATATATATATATAGCTCATGTTTCTGCCCTCTTCGGGCCTCATCAGTCGAATGATTGTCTATGGTTTTTTTTTTGGGGGGGAGCTACTTATTTGGAATTTGGTGAAATAAATCCATTACATTTCAGAAGTGGCTTTATATTATTGGTATATTATTATATTATGTTATACTGCTTGTCTGATTTGTACCACATATACTGTGTATATCGATCTATCTATCCATCTATCCATCTATTTATCTATCTTATGCACACACACACACACACACACATATATATATATATATATATATATATATATATATATATATATATATATATATATAAGCTTTTTTTTTTGGAGCATCTTTCTGTCATGATTGACACTAAGGACGATTTACTAACAGAACATTATGCAGGTCTTCCCCTGATTTTTGAAAGTTCGCTTACGTCTAATGTTCCGTCTAATCTATTCATGACCTGCATGAGACCAAAAAGCCTGTGAGCCATTGAAGAAAGTGAGTGCAAAAAATAGTTTTTCTTCTGAGACGACCATTGATTTTTCCTCTTGGGTAAAGTTCATGAAACAAAGATCAATTATTTCAACCAAAAAATGGACAATAAAAGAGATCATTCATTCAGGGTTGGATTTTTCTTCGTCATTTATTCATCATAATTCAATTCTACATCGTGCGTGATATTAAATTTTGCTTCGCGGTATGATTTTTCTTGTGTGCGGTTGCGCAACCACGAAGCTTATAGGGAACATTGATGCCACTCCGCTTTTACGAAAGAGTTCCATCAGAACATGTTTTCTCGCTATCCGAAATGGCGTAAAGCAAAGAAGCAATTACCATTAATTTGTATGGGAATTTTTTCTTTAACGTTCCTGTGTTGCCTTCTGAATCCTATTGATGGATGGTTTGTACAAAGACCCGAACCAGTCATCAGGTTCATCCATTGTAGCTCTACAGTCATCGCTAAAAATTACTGTTTACGGTTCTTACGTACTTCTTCAGCTAACTTACACGTTTCTCTCTGTAATGTTTAATTAAAGGAGGTAGTTTGGTTGCTTTCATGCCTTTATCTATTGGTCTCGATATTCTGCATCTTTTCCCTCTGTTTACATTCGCAAAACCAGCTTTTTCAAATAATTTCTGATTGGTCAATCCACTTTTCCAGCTTATTACCCTTTTTTTCTCAAATCTCTTTTTGTGACATTCTCGAAGCCAGTTTTTCATGTTCTTATCTTGCCAATGTTTACAAGTTCTTTTTGGGTTAGTCTGTGATCTCTGTTCAACCTTTTTTGCTATTTTAAACGTTGAGTTCCCACCGCTCAATAACTTAACAATTCATTTCTTTGATGTAATATCTTTCTAACAACCGACGGCCATCTTTATTTTTCTGAAATTAAAATAAATAAATATCAATAACAATACGATTATATACATTTATTTACGATATGATGAACAACCCTTGTGTTGCACAATAAAATCTCGTTATTTCGTTATATCGTTTATTTCTAATAAAAACAGATGTTATAAGCTGAAATTCACATGATATGATCTTCAGGACGACTAACCTCCTTTTTGTAGTTTGTGTTGTTGACTCAACGTTTCGGCTGATCCATTCTTCAGGTATACTGTCCGAATTTGATTAGCATAAACAGAATTTTTATCAAACGGTAGCAACGCTTATAATGTATTGGGGATGATTAATTAAGAAAGGGGCGATCAATTAATAAGTCACATAAGGGCAGTGATCACTAAAAAGGATGATTTAAAAAAAAAACAAAAAAAAAACAAGAGTGAATGCAGACGCAAACTGAGGGATCAACTTATACAACGAATTGAGCCCCTGACTAAAGACCTAATGGGGGTGGATTTAAACAAACGTTCTTCCAAACATAATAAGGAGTAATTTTAAATTTTCAGCCCTCTAGCCCCATTGATGCAGACTGCGGTCTGTACACATGATACATACGTAGCCAGTCAATCAAATCAATACAAAAATTGAAGAACCCAATATTGACAGTTCTGATGACAGAATTCTCAAAAGTTATCATCAAACGGAGAAAGTCTTATAACGCAGTGACCAGTGGCGTAGCAAGGGTTCTCAGCACACCGTTGGTAAACCAATGGGCATGGCAGGCCTGACGAAATCCCCACCCCTTCCCGAGGGCAACTGTCCCCTCTTCTCCTTTCTTCTGACGCATCTGACAGCGATAGATTATCCACCAACCGGATCCCAAAGGTTGAGCTGTCGTAAGACCCCCCCCCCGACTGCTGACCTTGTCCCACTAGTCAACTCTTGGTAGAATAGAATAAAGTGACTTGGTCAAATTGAACAACTTATATCGTTGTATTGTAATAATGTACTACTTGTATAAAATATAAGTAAAGGAACTGAGATATTATTCAAAAACTGAGTAATCAAACCATTTTTGTACGCTCGATTAATTGTTTGTTTGTTTGTTGCTATGCTTCTCATCCTTCCGTGCCCCTAAACTTGAACCCACTCTAATTGTTAATACATCATTGCAGGAATGCCCTGGACCCAACTGCCCCGGATTCCTAGGCCAATCTTTAGCAAAGCTCCTCCTGTCTTTGCCCTTTGCCCCTCCCTCCGTTAGACATAATAGTGACATTAGATTACGTTGAATAATTTATATCGCTGTACTATGTGTAATGTTCTACAGGTATAATATATACGCAAAAGCAGTGAAACACGACCCAAGATATTCATGTGAACATTCAAACCATTTTAAACACAATTAAACCTTTTATTTTCAATGAGGATCCTTTCCCTTTCGGATTCATAAGATTAAGCCTACTCGGCCTGATAAAACCTGATCCGTCGTCGTAGTGATGCTAGCCTGAGATTTCCTTCAAGCAAAATGCTTCGTCCCTGATTGTCCAAAGAATGTGGCTGAACGGGAAGCGGATGTTTGGAAGTGAGGCATCTCGGGTAATCGTAAAGTGTTTAGCCAATCAAATGAGCCAATGAAGGCAGCAGGACACAAAATGAAGCAAGAAAATGTCGGACGAAAGATGGTTGGATGAGTCATGCTCGTAAAGGCTTTGGCGAAAGACCAGCAGAGGTAAGACATATCAAGAGATAGATATTCATAGGGTGGGGTTTACTAGGGTGGAGTTAACTGGAGTATGATGAACTAGGTGAGTAAATATACAAACGGGTCGGGTTAGTCACTCAGCCAAAACTGTCACATGACCAACATCTTTTGGCAGCGTATCGTGATCATTTAGAAAATTGGAAAAAAAGGGTGATCAATTAATAAGTTACTACTGTCGCCTTTTGTTTGGCAGTAGATCCCAATACTAGATGAAGGGACGAACTAGACAAATTCAGAAAGTATTGGCTCTGCGACGCTCACGATAGGGAAGTTTGGCGAATCCCAGGGAAGGTCTCTGTCAAACAACGGACGTTAAGAGACGAATGATGATGATTAGAAACTGTCTGAATGTTAGACAAAACAAAAATACAAACGCAAATGCCACAGACACAAACCAAGGGATCATTTTAGAATAAACTCACATTAGATATTGAACCCTCACTAACTCATGCGCTAAAAATCTTATTTTTCTCAGAGGTGGGGGCTGATATTAAAAAAAAAGAAAGGCCTTTTTGAAGACATGATAAGGAGTGAATAATGAAATTTTCAGCCCTCTAGCTTCATCAGTGCAGCTGGTACGCTTGATACATACGTACATAACCAGTCAGCCGAACCAACTAGAAAACTGAAGAAACCTATGTTGACAGTTTTGATGACAGTTTCAATCACGCCTCACGACATGGATCCCCAGAGATCACAGGCGAGATCGAGGCCGATAGAATACAAGATGGAGAGATGAACTAGGCAAATTTAGAAAATACTGGCTCCACGACGCCCACGATAGAGAAATGTGGTGGATCCTGTGGAAGGTCTATGTCCAACGACGGACATTAAAAGACTGATGATGATGAATACTTATTGCTTTTGACTGAGTACAAGAATAAACGATCGAGTATATATATATATATATATATATATATATATATATATATATATATATATATATAATCAGGAAGTTAATCCTTACTCCATTATATTTTAAGCTCTTCTTCAAATCAACTTAATGTTTAATGTTGAATGCATCAAGCACTTCATAAGATAAACCCATCCTACATCAGATATTGTATTATATTATATCATATTGCATTCCTGATATATATAAGTGTGTGTGTGTGTGTGTGTGTGTGTGTGTGTGTGTGTGTGTGTGTGTGTGTGTGTGTGTATGTGTGTGTACATGAAGATGTATGTATATATTAGCAGAGTTACCTGTCGTTACACTGGGAAAAAATCTTCAAATCAGACAGCACAACGAAAAATACATTCTTCAAGATTATTAAGTTCTTTCTATGTATCCTATCAGGGATTCGTATGGGAATGCAGGAAATTTTAAGAAAAATGACCAAGATTGATTTTTGAGCGAAATCCTTGTTATTCGCGAGAATAATGATTGGAGGAAATTCTGATAGAAAAACATTTTGTTGCAAACGCTTAGGATCGACATTTATGGCTAGAAAAGACATCTGGTGACCTCGAATGACCGTGACAGATGACCCATGTTAATCCTTAGGTCAAGTTATTCATTGCATTTGAATAAGTAGCGAGTAATCAACACATTTAAATACATGGTTGAGTGACTCGCAGGAAAATAAATAAAAACGAAATTAATTAATTAATGAATAATAAAAGCATATGATACAGATAGGTATGAACAAAGCAGAATATATACAGAGATAGATCGATAGATAGATAGATAGATACATACATACATACATACATATGAACGAAGATAGATATGAACAGGGTGAGCTTTACAGTGCAAGCTATATAGATAGAGGTTACCAAGTTTATAGGAAATGCTGATCGATACAAATTAACCATCAACTTTGGCTAATCAAATACAAACATATACATGTGTATGTGTACGTGTGTATGCCTTTCTCTATCTATATCTGTCTCTGTCTCTGTCTCTCCCTCTCTCTCCCTCTCTGTTCAGAGAGAATATAGAGAAAATCACGTTGAATGTCTACGGGAAGTTCAAACGAGTGAACGAGTTGGAAATATGAGCGGCAAAGATCAAACGATGTAAACATTTAGATGAAACCAAAAATAAAAAGGGAATCAATTATTGACTCAGATGAAAGGAATTATTTCTCCGACAATCGAAAGTGCTGATCTGTCACCAATGGAAGCTGACTGGGGGTTGGTCGGGGTTTTGGAAATAGGGTGAATTCGGTGACATTTGAAAAGAAAATCATCCAAAAATATTGGTCCTAATCTGACCGCCTGAAACGAACTCTGGAAAAGTAGGCTACGATTAGTAATTCACTAATTTCAATCAGAAACTTTGATCTTATCTCCTTTTGCACGCGAAGGTTGTTACCCCCGCTGACTTTTGCTTCCTTTTAAGAGGTGTGGTTGGCTTAACGATTAACGCCAAGGCGGGGGGATGGAATTGGCGAACCGAGTTCAAACTCTGGCTGGGATAGATTGCATTCACTTTTACACTAATGCTCTCGGGAAAGGCAGGAATCAATCTCTTCCACCCCTGCCCCAGGCGATACGTCGTAGGCGTCTTGATAGCAGCCCCGACCCCATAAAAAAAGAAGCATACTCACAATAGCTACAGAAACAATGATAAGGTCTGTATGGATCGTTTGAGGAAATGGAGACGGAATCATTGTCTCATGTGTCACGTGTCACGGGATTAAGCGAGTCTGAGTCACCCACGCTCTCTGTCTCCCACTCTCTCCCTCTCTCTCCCATTCTCTTCCCCCTCTTTCTTTCTATCATGCACACACACGCACCCGAGCACCCGAGCACGCGTGCACAAACATACACACACATGTACGCTTTGGATTTGAGATTTTGTCAGCATTTACCCATAGCCGGGATGGAAGAAAAGAGAGTGATTCATGCTTTTCCCAAGGGAAGGAATACGAAGTGAATGCGAGCCATATTGATTACTGATTATTCCCTTCGAAGTCTACTTCTGTGACAATGATGATTTAAAATCTACTTTCTTCGGACAACGGGCAAATTCAGACATTTTTAATCGTATAAAATC
>OY735217.1:57902525-57957525 GCA_963457665.1 Thysanoteuthis rhombus
AAATATACTAGCCCTTACACTAACCCTGGAAATATTGATCCTTATCCAAACCCTCTGGATCGACAAGTATTTTAAAACGAGAATGGTAACAATTGCCAAGACCATTTCGTGGGCAACGAAATCAACCAGTGATTTTACTGCATGCAAAATCTGTTCTCAAGTTGCAAATGCAGCCCAGTGAACTCACATGGAACTGGGATGGGGACTTCTACAGCTCATTTTTCAGACTGTCATCTTCAGACTAACTTTGCTTGAAACAAATTCATCTTCATTGATCGGCTTTTTCAACGAATTGAAGATATCGGAACATTTGCCCAAAGAAATTATCAAAGCAAAGCCAAAGTTGTACACAATTTAGCTGGAAAGTGGCGTAATGACACACATAGAAAGGCAAGACAAAGTACGTTGATTACTGAAAAATGATACCATGATTTTATATTAAGACGTTATTTTTTTCGGAAAATTGTCGGAAACCTTTGCATCAGTTTGATATAAATTTTCACGATAGGATCCATCCCTTGTTTTAGCGTGGTAGCTTGCGGGCTTCGATGACCCAGAGAGCTATGCCAGGGGGAGCATACGTTCATAGTCGAGCAATTCGTTCAAGACAGATCAAAGGATGAAGGCCAGACTAATTTGGACCACTTCTCCTCAAGGTTGAGGAGTTTTGATAACACGCTAACAACTCTAGACAGAAAAAAAGCTGTTTCAGAGATTGAAAACCCAAAACCATTTGACTTCGAAGAGAAAGGGTGTTCACCGAGGAGTATGATGTGTTGTATAGGGAGCCTGACGGAAGCTACAAGGCTGACCCCTTTTCTGACACCCAATACAATGACCAAGATGGCTGCTTAAAACATCGGCACAATGTATAGACATCGAGGCGGAGATGAAGAGTGGTGGACACTCCTGGAGCGACAGAGAAAACTGCCCACAATTGTGTGCGCTGATAGGGCGTCGTTAATGGCCTATGCTCCTTATGGCGTAAGGCATGAGGATACACCCATGTTGAATACATACACAAACAATGCAAACAGATCAATAACATACTCACACGGTAAAATCAATTGATCAATATTCATTGGAACGTTGATATTTCGATGGAAGGGAGACATTATCTGCGTAGGAATAGCTTGAAAAGGGGGTCCAATAGCACTAATTTCACATTCAAGCCCGACTCGGAAGATAAAAGTTGGTGATCTATGACCAGGCTAATTAGAAATCTCGCAGATCGGAAAGTAAACGATTTGAAATTTATTAACGACAGGCCTGGTTAGACACCCAGCAGGAACCGTCACGTGATCAACATCTTGTGGCAGCATGCTTTGGTGGGGTGATCAATCAAAAATTGGAAAGGGAGTGATCTATGAATAAGTTACTTCTCTTGCCTTTTGTTAGATCATGAACAAGGCAGCTGGGCACAAACTATGGACCAATTTAGCATATACATACATCGTGGATTGACCCACCGTTAAAATCAATTGGCGGGTGGGGGGGGGGTGACAGAATGAAAACGTTTTCTTTAAACATTATGAGGATTAAATGCATGAGGATCCTCTTTAAGGGTCAAACAGGGGGCAAGATGCGATTGAAAGTTGGAACCCTATAGGTCAATAAAGCATAATGGTGCAGTACAACTGTTCTATGTAACCTCAACTAGATTTATTTTTTGTTGGTAAGAGAGTTGTCACTAATTATCATCAGTCTTTCAACGTCCTTTGTTGGACACAGACCTTCTCCAGGATTCGCCACACTTCTCTATCTTGGGAGTCGTGGAGCCAGTACTTTCTGAGTTGTCTCTAAGGTGTATTTTTGCCTCCTGCCCCGAAATATACTCTTTTTTGCAAGTGGCAGTGGACGCCTATAATTAAAGGTTTAAATTTATCCCTCTCACCCCAATGGCACATACATACATACATACATATGTAGTCAGCGAGCCAGCCAACCCAACTTTAAAACTGAAGAAACCTATGTTGACGGTTTGAGTGACAGCTTTGACGACAGTTTTAGTTGACGGTTTCTAATAATAAAATCTTATAAGACTAATTCGAAGTAAAGATCTTATTCCTACAAATGAAAAAAGATGCTGCTTCTTTCAGATCGCCATGAACAAATAAAAGCCGTCCCGTGTTCTTCAGCGCTACCAAGACTTCGATAACAAAGGAATTGGTGTCGCTGTTATTGCTCATTACCATAGAAAAGGTTTTAAGCCAAATAAATACAGGTTTTCTTCACTATCCGAAAGTAAAGCCTTCCTATAAAAAAAATCATTTCGTAAGCCGAAATGGCGTAAAGCCAAGAAGCAATTATCAATGATTTATATGGGAAAAGATTTTGAGCGTCCCGAGATCTCAAAATGATGAGGATTGTATGCTAGGCCGAGTCTTGGAGGCTAGGATGGTGGTAGGTACGGGAGACTGGGGTGTAGTTTAAAGGAGAAAAGGGGGTGTACTGCATCTGCATTCCTGCAAAATAAATGCTAAACGCTATTTTCGCTTTTTGCCTTTTTTCCCCCCAAAGCGAAGGATACCTGTATTAAACTAAATGGAAAGATTTCGTTGCTTTTATCGGAAACCGTCAACCAAAACTGTCAACATAAGACTCTTCAGTTTTTGAGTGATTCTGCCGAGCGGTACATATCATGCATACAGGCTGCACCAATAGAGCTATAGGGCTTTTGCATTTACTCTTTATTACTCAAATGGCGGTGGGCTGGCCATGTTGCAAGAATAGCTGACAACCGATGGACATCATGACTCACGACATGGATCCCCCGAGATCACATGCGCAACCGAGGCCAGCAGAATATTAGATGGAGAGACGAGCTAGACAAGTTCAGGAAGTACTAGCTCCGCGACGCCCATGATAGAGAAGTGTGGCAAATCCTGGGGAAGGTCTATGTCCAACAACGGACGTTAAAAGACTGATGATGATGATGATGATGATGATGATGATGATGATGTCAAAAGAAATGTTTTTTTAGTGTTTTTAAACTCTCCTCTCGTGAATGGATTTTTGTGGGGAAGGGTTCAGTTTACAATGTACTTTCATGCTAAACTTACCTCTTTTGTATCCGGCTTACTTTTGTTTTGCTTTTTGACTTCAGACTTTTATTAATTCTGAAATATATATTTGTATATTTTATCAGTACTTGAATACATCATTTTTTACGGGTACTCTGCGAGTATATAATAAAAGATATTTGGTTTCTTCAATTATTTTTTTTGTCAAAGACAAACGTCTTCATTGTCTCTGGTGAGGATCTGGTTATATTCCAAGATCGAAACTCCAATCAATAAGAAGGTTTTCACGCAAGATTCTGGCCAGACTACTCTGTCCCGTGGGTGAATGGACAAACCCGACCCTACTCTGTCCCGTGGCAGCGTTGGGGATGTGGTAGGTAAGGAAACCTGTTCCTGTTTAAATGGGCAAATAATAAGAAATGTACAAATTGCCAAAGATAGAATGTCCCTAGCGTGGCCAATAAATGGCGTCGTGGGCGGTGCGTGGGCGGTGAGTGGCACTCTCTAACTTCAATACCAGACACAACAAGGCACAATGGACGAATGAAAAATTCATCGATCGGTCCATCTGAGTCTGTCAATGGAAGCTGGTGGCAGCTGATCGAATATTCGATAAGGTTCTTTAGACGATGCTGTCTTTGGGAAGGATTTATATAACAACGTTATGCGTGGGTTCCTGGCTAAGCTTTACGTAAAGGCCACGGAGTCGTCCGAGGCAACAAACATCTTTTGATAACAGCAATTCTGATTTGTAATTAAAAAACAGGTCCGGTCAGTCACTCGATTGAAACGGTCACGTGACCAACGTCTTTTGGCAGCATACCATGTTAGGGATGATCAATCAACGAACAGGAAAAAAGGATTGATCGATGGATAAGTTATGTAATCTGCTTGATGGATGAGAAAGGTAAACTATTTTTAACCAGCGCCAGTGGACGGTTTTCGAGTCGAGTTGGCAGGCCTCCCTCTCTTAAGATGGTGCAACACTATCTTACTGCCCTCATTAGGCTTTGAGCCTCATTAAAAATATAAATTCCCCACTTACTGCAAATCTTTTTCATTAAAGCATTTAGTTTGGAGCCGCCGAACCCATATCCGAATTTATTTCCTTAAATTACGAGGTCTGCTAATGTCTTGAACCTCTTGATACATGAGTACCAATAGGAACTTATATATATATATATATATATATATATATATATATATATATATATATATATAGTAAAAAAAATGTGTCACAACATATTCTGTACGAGAATGTTGTGGTACTGACGACCTTCTTTTCATAAAGTGATAATTCACGTAGAAAAACATTTTCGTCCTTATTTTCTAGAGTGAAGAACACTTGTATAGAGTCAATGAAGAACTTATTGTTGTCTCGGGTCCAACTACCAGTAACTAGAAACAAAAGATGTACTGTTCATATTTACATCTCTCTATTTATATGACATATCAGTAAATGGACAATTCATATCCCACGGAATGTGATAATTATGAAGAGTATTGCAGATGGAACTTAATTCTGCTCGGCACAGATTTGAGTCGGTTGCGAATCGAGTGGCCCATGATTATGTAAATGAATAAACGACGCACAATGTATTTATCTACATGATCTAAGGCCGCTAGATTTGCTACCGAGTCAAATCGGTGCCGAACAAAATTGAGTCTCAAGTAAAAATGTCTTTATAATTATTATGAGTCCAAACAGGGCAGAAACATAAACATGTTCGTGTTGCGAATCTTCTACTTTATTATATTTCAAGCTCTACTCTAATTCAACTCAATGTTTAATGTTGAATGTATTGAGCACTTTATGAAATAAACCCATTGCACATCGGATATTATATCATATTGTATTCCTGATTTGTATACTTCCTGTGTGGGTTTATATGGTGGAGTGCAACGTGCTCACGATCGACCCATCATTCAGTTTCATGAAATCCTTACCTTCACAATCTGTTTAGTAATGGTTAACAATCTGGCGCTGCTGACCATTAATATTGAAATGGCTTCGATCCTCACTAGGTGCCCAATTACTGTCGCTCATGACAAAAGTAACGGTTGGCATCACGTTAACCATTACTTCACTGATTGTGAAATAAGGTATTTCAGAAAGTTACTTGAATGTTCAGGGATTTCACGAAATCTCTAGGGGGTTCACGAAATCTCTAGGGGGTTCACGAAATCTCTAGGGGGTTCACGAAATCTCCAGTTCTACAACACTGTTCTGTCTGTTCGAGTGTTTTTGGTATGTGGAAAAAGGTTCGTGCGAGACAGAATTCTTCCATTATTACGTTTGTTCAAAGACTAAAGTCAACAATTGTTTGCTTTTCTTAATTGTTCGGTTATTTTTTCTTGTTCACGTTCAAGAGACGCACATCTGAATCTAATGAACAAATATAGTGCCAGAACGTTCGTAAAGTAGCGCTTTCGACCATACTTCTGGTCATCATCACTCTTTGTAAAAAAAAGTGGGGGGACAAAACCTGGAGTTGACGTTGTTTTCCTACCATAATAAGAGCAATCCTCAACAAATTTAGATGAGTAAAAATCAAAATTTCCCGACTGTGACTTTAAACCATGATCAACTGATTTGTGGTTGTGTCTATTACCGACTGAGTTAAGACTGACCAGTCTTACTTATCTACCAAAATTTGTAAGAAATACGCAAGGGCTTAAATCATTCGAATGAATACCTATGTAGAATTAATATTTCCCTGATTTTAAATCACGACCACGTGAGAAGTAGCCAGCTCTCTTATCGATTGAGCCGAACTAGTAAGTTTTAAATATCTACTAAATTTATTATACGGATAAGCAAGGGCTTATTTCCTTCGAATAAATACATTTCTTAAAATAATATACGTTTATATTTTTTTTACTTATCATATTTTCAATAGAAAAATTGCAATAATCATCGTCAGTCAGAATACAAGTTGGAATGGAGTTCGACCCAGCAGCCAGGTTCGTCCTAATTTAAGAGAGAAATTATAATTATATATAAAAAATAATTTAATCACCAGTTTTAGCTAAAAGGATATTGAATTTTAAAACACTTCAGTATCAATATAGACGTCGTACAGACATATATACATAAATTTAGTTTGCAATAAGGAAAGAAAACAATAATTGTATGTAAATTAAAATTTATTAAACTACCATGTTTCGCCTTTCGGCTTTATCAAAGTGCTAGGTTTAAATAAAACAATATTCGGAATATCCGGCTTTTTTTTAATAATAATGTTTTCAATTATCACAACGCGTGAGCGGCAAGATTTTTGGAATTGTGATGAAACCGTACTGCCTAGTTTCATTTATATATTCTCAGAATCAAAATCAATATCTGCACCCCGTATAAATGTAAACCAAAGCTAATTATTCAAATAGATTATCCGAAAATATCTGGAAGAATTATCTAAAATTGTCCAAAAGATTATCTGAAATCATCCAAAACCTAGATCTCTCACCTCTGACGATAGAAACCCCAAAACTGTATTCAAATGGTACCTAGTGGTTTACTCATCCACATTTCCAAGGATGTATTCCCAAAAATGTGAACGAGGGAGATCACAGGCACACGGACACTCAAAGAGAAAAAAAATCTGTAGCCCACTTAGCTAGTTAGCTATTTGTGGGGCTGCAGTGATTCGATAATGATAGTAAAATTAAATTTACATACAACTCCCCACAAATTCCTCATTGTCATATTCAATTATTTTTGAAATTCTTATGACCACCTTTCCCTTCAGCCTAATTGCTTTCCTGCCGAATACATTGTACCCACAAACAGATCACACACACGCACATATTGATGCTACGTCTTTCACAGATATTCTCCTGAATTGTTTCGAATTCATCCGTCATCATCATCAGCAGCGTCGGTAGCCCTTTAGTATCTTTCGTTGGACATAGACCTATCAAAAACTCTCTATAATGGGTACCGCGAAGCCAAACTTTCTGAACTTTGTTGTGAGTCGTGATGTCCATCAGTGGTCTGATATTCTTGCTACATTACCAGCCAATTGCCATTTGTAAAAAAAAAATCAACATACGATATATATGAAAATTAACATAAAAACACAGGAGAAAATGCATCGAAGCTGCAGCCATTTTCCAAAGTTGCACAATTCTTCAGAGACCAGGCTGCTTTAAGATCAGTCCACATTTAGCAAGACATTATAAAATGACACAAATTACCTCTACTATCAACCCCCCACAAAACTTCATCGACTTCCATCCGGCTATATTCACCACTTCCATACGTACACACATGCATTCACTGACCACCATATGCCCACAAGTAACCAACACACATGATCAGAATTTCGTCACTGCCTCTTATCCATCACGTACACCTTTCTAACTTCGGCCATTACATTCAACTTAAATAAATCCCCCTTTTAACCTTAATCTTCCAGTACTGAAATTTTAATTAACCTACACACACAGTCACTGACTCATGAGTCTCACGATACAGCCTACCTCAAACATGGTCTGCATAGCCAACCTTTCAATTACCTACCACAATTCACAGATCACTAATTAAAAAACGCACCAGTTTCTTGTAATACCTCTTCAGCTCTCGACAAAGACTGGTTCGAGCGAAACGTCCAAAATAAAGAATCATTTGTTCTGCAAGCCTTCCCATATTGTCGTTTCACTCTCATGAAGGTAATTTACATTCCGCAAAAATTTGGATCGATATCTTTATGTATATTTTGATTCCATGTACATTTCACCAATTATTGAAACATACGTGCAAGACACAATTATCCTTCCCTCTTCCAACTTCCAACCCTCTCTTTTATTTTTTCCCCTTCAATTTCTCTATCCCTTTCGTACTCTCACATTTTGTCTCTTTCCTTCTCTCTTTCTTTTTATCTTTTCACTCACTCATTACTGCTTTTTCTTCTTTCTCTCCTTTCTCTTCATCCCTATTTATTTCCTTTCTCTGTGTCTCTGTTTGTCTCCTTTTCCCCTGTTACATCTGTTTAACGATTGGCACGATCAATATGATCGCATAGACGTGTATGGTTGAACAATGAAACTTATACATACGCACACAGACTCACTCACGTAAGTACTTTTATCAGAAACCGTCAACCAAAACTGTCAATGTATTGTCAAAACTGTTATACAGGTTCTTGGGAACCCAATTACTGAAAATATATAACGTTTTTAAGAATCTTATGGTTTGATTAAATCGGGTATCTTGGAGTATCTCGGTCCTAATAAGCAATTCTCCCCCCTTTCTCTCCCCCTCTCTCTCTCTCTCTCTCAACCGTTTTTTGTTGGGGACCTTTATACTTTTAAGATTCTTTGCCATAATTTATTTTGGAAATTTAACGTTACCAGATTTTTTAAGACAAATATTTTTTGAAAAAGAGATTCAGCGAATCAGGGCTGAACAGGGTTACGCTGATCAGGATATTATTCTATACGTGAAGTATGAATTCATCAGTGTTCTGAGAATCCACATTAGTGTGTGTGTGTATGCGTGTGTGTATGGGTGTGTATGTGTGTGTAAATTCCCAATCTAATCTGCATACGTATGTGCATGTATGTACGCACGCTAATATGTGTATTAATACATATGTAATAATATATCACGTATGAACGTAGGCGGGTGGTTTTGGCATCTTCTAAGTAATCATTTTTTGAACATTTTTCTCTCTATATTCTTGATTTTCCTCTCCAAAGTTATGATTGGCAAAAATAAGTCCTCGAGGGAAAAACGCGAAGCAGGGAACAATCTCTAATTTGATATGTCTGCCATTCGCCCCGTTCCTTATCCATTATGTACATACTCTGTATCATTATATATATATATATATATATATATATATATATATATATATATATATATATATATATATATATATACTTTAATGCATCTTTCATTAAATCTGACAGACAAGGAGCATCTTTTTAATCTTTTAGTAACCTCTTCTTGTTTTCTTACAAGTGAACGGATCTTTGGTTTCAATGAATATACGAAAACAAGAAAAGAAAAAAAAACTTAATGATTAAAAGGATGTTCTTTGTCTCTGATATTTAAGGAAAGGTGTATTAGAGAAAATTTCCTGCCAAAACATATTCATCATATACTTATCATTTCTATTATTTTAGTAATACATCTATCACTGGTTTTAATCATTTAATCATTTTCCTTATCTTCCTTAGTCTTTTTTATCTTATTGTAAGTTCTTTGATGAAACGATTATTAGTAGTAATAGTAGTAATGATAATAATAATCGTTTACTACAACTACTACTATTAGTACTTTATTATGATTATCGTTATTGGTTGTAGTGTTTTGATAACTGTTTTTACAATCTATTGCCGAGTTGTTACCAAGAACCTAAGACAAAAGAAGGTCAAAGTGATGTACTAGTTGAATATCTTTCAGTTTTTCCTTTGTATCGCAGTTTGCTTTATGTGAGGCCCTTTTCTTGTGTTTTAGTTTTTCTGTTGCAGTTTTCTATGCTTCAGTTGATAGTGCTCTTCTTAATATGTCTAGAAGCACTCTTTTCTGGATTCTACGGAGAGAAGGTTCGCCAGGGATTTGGGTGAGATGCATTCCAGTGCTTTTCTTGATCATCCCTAAAGCCCCAACAATAACATGGACAGTTTCTTTTTTCAAGCGCCGCCTTTTCTGTATCTCGATTTCAATGTCCTTGTACTTGCCTAGTTTCACAAGTACCTTTAATGTTATATTTCAATCAGAAGGCATACCCATGTCAATTAGAAAATCATTCTTTTTATGGTGGCCTTGGATTACTATATCGGGTCTATTTGTTTTGATGGCCCTGCGTATATTTATTCCAAAGTCTCATAGTATCATGCCATTCTGTCTCTCGATTATTGGGTCTGGTGAATGTTCGTAACAATTATTGTCTGTTAGTATTCCATAGTGCTTGCAGATTTTCAAATGTAAATATTGTCCTACTCGGTCATGTCAGGACTGGTATTCTGTACGTGTTGAAACAGAGCAGCCAGACAAGGAAGTGGTTCATTGTTTCAACATGCAGGTCACAGAAGCTGCGTAGTGGATCAGCATCATCTTTTATGATTTTTGCTTGGAAGTTCCAAGTGTGCCAGCTTTGGGCTCGAGCAGCCAGTATAAATCCTTGTTTCTACTTTCAACCAACGGCTCCGAAGCCACCGGTAGGTGTTTTTCTGGTCCACATCAGCATCTTTGGTTCGGAGGGTGTATTGTCCATGCAGAGATGTCTGTCCGTATTTACCGCAAGCTGTTTATGACCCTGCTCCTTTGCATGTTGCCTCATCCTTTCCACATCTATATTCTGTGAATACTCTTCACTGTCTAAGTTTATATCCAGTTCTCTTGCACTTCTTCTTACTACTGAGTCAAATCTCTTTGCATTTTCATATTCCTCAGCAAGTTTTAACATCCAGTCCTGCGTGATTTCTAGGTACTGGTGTAATTCTTTTGTTGTTGTTTTGTATGTCAATTCGAGTTACAGCATTCCCTACCACCTGGCAAATCCTTGGCAAATAGAAAAGATCGACGTCTGCTCTAAGGGTGATACATTCTGTGACACGTTAGTAATTTTCCTGACCTTCGCGTCAATTTTTCTAATCTCATCTGCATTCCAATTAATCATATCAAACCTATATGTCACGACATTAATAGCAAGCCTATTTCAGTACTGCACGCACTCTTCAGAAGCACTCTTTCTTTACTTTTCCGTTCACGCTGGCATGTTGGATTCCACTTCCTTCATTAAAACCCAAATATTTGTATAATTCTTGTTCAATCTTTTTTTATTACTGTTTCTTAATCTCGTTCTACCACTTTTCAACGTGGCTTTAGCACACTTATCCAGGCTGAATTATTATTATTATTATTATTATTATTATTATTATTATTATTATTATTATTATTATTATTATTATTATTATTATTCTAAGAACAGTATTGCCTCGGGATCGGCTTCGCTGCTGCCCACCTTAGTACATATTCGCATAACATCGTGCATACCACAACATGTAAGTGCACACACACCCGCGCGTGCATCCACGTAACAATGACAGGGGTTTGTGGATGTACTGAGGGAGACATCAAGTTCGGATATCAATGCAGTGCAATGGCTGCTGCTGCTGCTGCTGCTTTAACTTCTACATGGAATGATGCCCCCCCCCCCAATCATCTTCGACGGCTTCTGTGGAATGTAAAGAAATCAGATAACAGCCATCTCACTAGAAACAATTCTTTCTTCCCCCTTCAATTCTTTCGTTCTTTCTTTCTTCCTTTATTTATTTCTCACTCTTTCTTTCCCTCTTTCATTCCTCCTCACCTATCGTACGTTCGCTTTCTGTCTTCCATCCTTCCTTCCTTCCTTTCTTTCTCGCCTTTTTTTATTTTTTCTTTCACTATTTCATTCCTTCTCACCTCTTTTGTTTCCTCTATCTTATTTTCTTTCTTCATTTCTTTCTTCCTCGCCCTTTCTACTCTTTCTTTCTCTCTTTCATTCCTTCTCATTTTCTGTGTTTCCTCTTTCTTACCTTTTTCCTTTCTTTTTCTAATCCTTGCCCTTTCTTCTATTTCTTCCTCTCTTTCATTCCTTCTCACCTTTTGTGTTTTTGTTCTCTCTCATTTTTCCTTTCTTTCTTTCTTTCTTCCTTGTCCTTTTAATTCTTTCTTTCTCTCTTTCATTCCTTCTCAGCTCTTGCGTTTTCATTTTCTTTCTTTTTTATTTCTTCCGTCCTTTCTTTCTTTCGTTTTTCCTTACCTTTTTTACTCTTTGTTTCTCTCTTTCATTCCTTCTCACCATCTGTATTTTCATTTTGGTTATTTTTTCATTATTTCGTTCTTTTATCCCCTTTACCTTTTCTACTCTTTCTTTCCTTCTTTCATTCCTTCTCACTTTTCGTGTTCTCTCTTTCTTTCTGTCTTTCTTCGTCGCCCTTTGTACTCTTTCTTTTTCTCTTTCATTCCTTGTCACCATTCGTGTTTTCTCTTTCTCTCTTTCTTTCTTTCTTTCTTTTTTCTTCCTTCGTCGCCCTCTCCACTCTTTCTTCCTTTATTTCTTTCATTCCTTCTCACCTTTTATGTTTTCGCTCTCTTTCTCTCTGTTTACCTTTTTTTTTTCAATCTCTCTTCTCTCTTTCCTTCTCATTATTTTCGCTTCCTTTTTCTTTCTGTCCTCTCTCAAACTGTGTGTCGTGACACCTTAATTTGTTGCCAACAACCGCTAGGTGTGTCACGAAATTAGGTAAAAAATCTGATTCATTCTTCACATGTAATATTATTGTATGTTTTTCACTTGGATCAGCATTCTGAATTATACATCTGGCTTAGCTAACAGAATTTAAGTGATGTTTCGCAAAAAAAATATTTCTAACAAGAGTGTCGCTAGTGAAAAAAGTTTGGAAAGCTCTAACGTAGAGCTTCTAAAAAAGCGCTTCTTGTTACATTCCTTTGATCACCGTCTTTGGATTCACTTTGCGACTGGGCCGACCCAGAGTAGAAAACGGTTCAACCAACTTCGCCAACAACCCCCTGGCAAGTCTTCAAACACAACGTGGGCGTAGAAGGCGTTGGTGGGTAGCGACCAGAGTGAGAGACGACCACCTCTCACCGTATAAATGCATTCAGTCATTTTTTAGGATGGAATCAACTTTCAAATACTACTTTTTTGGAAGTTTGTAGTTATTTGAAAAAACCATTTATGTCAGAAACCGTTCGGCAAAACTGTCGGTAAAACTTCCAGCATAGGCTTCTTTCAGTTTTTAAATTGATTTGGCTGACCGGCTATGCGTGCAACACGCGTACAGGCCGCATCAATGTATCTAGAGGGCTGAAAATTTGAACTTCCATTCCTTATTATGTCTTGAAAGAACAATCTTTTCCAAATTCCTTGCAAATATTTTGTGGGGGGCGGTATTAAAATGCAATGTAGGTTTATGCTAAATTGATTGCTTAGTTTGCGTCCGTCTGTCGGAAATTCAGGTTTTTTTTAGTGATCATCGCAAAAAAAAGTCAAGTTACTTATTAATTGATCACCCCACTTTTCAGTTTTCAACACGCTGCCAAAAAACGTTGGTCACGTGATGGTTTCTATTGAGTGATTAACCAGACTGGTTTCTTTTGGTGTGTTTTTTATTTTATCAAATAATATTGATGTTTAGAGCTCATTTAACATTTTCTTTGAATTTTCATTTTACTTTAACAATACAATCGTTGCCTTGAAGTTTAAAGTCTATCAGAACTCTTTTGATTGTGTATTTCAACTTACAGTTAATTCCGTTATTACTGGAAAGTTAGATTCAGGGAATAAAAATAATGATAAGATGAATGAAATACAAGTCAAGAACTGATAATGGTTGAGAATGGTCCATTTAATAAAAAATCAAATCTGAGAGCATCAGTCCGTTAATGACACTCTTGTATGCTTTGAAAGTTCTATAACTAATAGGTTATTTCCATTAATATTCGGACCATCCTCATCTTTGTTGTTTTTCATACAACGTTTCGGCCGTTGCACTCTACGGCCTTCGTCAGGTATCATCTGGGAGATTTTTGGGAAGTAACGAACCGAACCCTTTATTTATCCGACGGGGGTATATTGAACGTACTCCCCTCTTTTAGCGTTAGTAGTATTGTTATACTGTCTCACACTATGATCGAACCTAGTACCATCAGATTACTTAACAGTAATTTGTCTGGTGCTGTAACCACTGCGCTATGTGTCCATACTAAGGAATAGGTTGTTCGGGAAATAATGTTCGATTTTGTTACACCACATTTTAGTTATGTTACTATATAAAATATACTCTATACTTCTCTAGTGTACGTGTATGTACTGCAAGATTAATCATCGTTTTATAGATATGTTCTGTTGTTTTCTATTATACTAGTCTGCATGTTTACGCAACCCCACTCGTCAGACTTTAGATGAAAATTAAAGAGTTAAATGTGTCTTATAGATTTGACCATTACTTTCCGGACTACTGATTGCTAGCAGTTTCTGAATACTCGATCGTCTTGTATTCTGTTCGTTGATTGGTATGTACGAATGACAATATGTCGACCAGTATATATATATATGTGAATGGCTCGGTCTTGTAGACAAAGATTTCAGGAGAGTCTTCCGCAATTAAGGACCTTAGACAACGGGGCCTGTGTCAAGGGATAGTCTACCAGCCTGCGCAATGAAATTTCAAAGTGAAGTATGATGTGCGCATGGCAGACCCCAACCTTTAAACGAAGGGCTTGAATCTTATGGTCCACCAGATAACACGAATAGGGGCATATCACTTGTGTCGTATGTTTGACAGGAGTTTCCTTCTCCTGGCAGATGCCTGAGCTAGCAATGGGGGTGTACCACCCCTTTGCGAGAGTATGCCGTCTATGGTTGAACGTGGTAGCTCAATGAGAGCCTATGAACACTCAGTAGTCTCACTTTAAGCTGGCTATAGAGTACTACCGGTCCTTTGAAGTACAATCACGACAGAACAGCTGTCTAGGCAAACACAGATCAGAGACTATCTGATAGAAGCAGATGTGAACTGATTGTAGAGGTGTGCTACCCCCTCAAAGGAGAAACCTGAGAGTATAGCAATCTGTGCAAACAAAATAATACATTGATAACAGATTGAATACTGTGATTTTCAAAGCATATAAAGCAACCTTGAAATGTAGTCGAATAAGCAATGGCAGCAAATAGTTGGTCTGTAGTTGTGATGGTAGCAACAACAACAATATTTTCAATGATAATAGGAACCCACAACTTGTTGTGATAACATCGTAGCTTGTGTAATCAGTAAGTAAGCTATAGCCTTCAACTAAAATCAGGTTTTATTCACAACACAATTAATCTATTTGTCTGATCCCCCATAAATACAGAGTGAGACATAACGTCGGTTTAATGTGGGGATAACACACGTGCGAACGTGTGAGTAAGTTAACAGAAGAAAATCTTTTTAGTCCTCGCAGCTATTGCCGTAATGATATAAGAGCGTTGGTCTTTAAATCTCATGACGAACTCTGAGCCCTCTGGACCTGACTACACAGAGCGGTTCCAGGCCTCATGGGGTGAAACCCCCAATCGGCCATGGCACAACATCTGCGTCCGTCTGGTCTTAAATGATCCTATTTATCAGAGCCCCCACGAGAACAGGATGTGACACAAGGTCGGCTTAATGTGGGGATACCACACACGTAATCGTGTGGGTAGGATCTTCTGAAAATATGTTTCGTCCTGGCTACTATTGTGTCTCTCTGGTCTGAAGTGGTCAGCCTATTTGTGCGAGCCCCCACGAGAACGTGTGTGACACAAGGTTAATTTAATGTGGGGGCTACCATACACGAGAATGTGTGGGTAGGATGACTCAAAATTTCTCCTTAGTACTCACGACAATTGCCACAAGGGCACGAGAGTGCCGGTCTTGAGATCTCTAATTCTAAGCCCATGGACTTGATTACACAGAGCAGTAACAAGCATCATAAGGTAAAGCCCCAATCTGGTCTGAAACGGTCATATGAATGACACAATTAAGTAATCAACCAAACGCTTCCTTTTATCGTAACATTTCAATTTACATCAAAGGGACAGAGTCAAGTGCTGTGCATAAATCTTATTTCTGGCACCAATAATAAATTTCAAAGTGAATATCTTTTTTTATTATCTCTATGCATTCTAATATTCTAGTGTACTTAGAGTCGGTTTAGACTGTTTTAGAACCTCTTTACTTGAAACAGTTTTCTGAAAAGAAACAACTGGAGCCGTAGCCAGCATAAGAGAACTTTTTTATAGTTTGATGTGTACACAAGTTGCAAGTTGGTCTAAAATTCATCATCATAATTCTCCTTTTTAAACCGCTGGCTTTTAGTTGTAAGAAATAGTTTGGACATGCCTTTAGAATAGTTGAAAGCTGGCCTTTGGGTCTGCAGCTCAGTTAATATATACAAATACATACAAATACACACACGCATATATATATATATATATATATATATATATATATATATATATGTGTGTGTGTGTGTGTGTGTGTGTGTGTGTGTGTGTGTGCGTGTGCAAGCAAATAGGTCTCACGCCCAATTGATATTTATGTCCTGTGCTAAATATAGTGACCTATTAATACAGGCACTCTTAGCAGCAGAACACACCTCTCTCTTTCTCTCTCTCAACACCTAACTCAGTATATATATATATATATATATATATATATATATATATATATATATATATATATGAATGAAACAAACACGACTCCACCCATGAGACGAAAATGGCTAGTAGTAAGTTGAAGCTATATACGTGTAAGAAAATCTACTTAGGTTGAAATTTGAAAAGAAGGCATACATTGTTTCGGGGTATGTACACAATTGGCACACACACACACACACAATTCACGTGTGCGTTCAACCCATTCACATATGCATGTCATTTATTTTCATGTATGCGTGTATCGATAAAAACATCTATATATCGAATGACCGTAGCTTCACAAATGGTCAACCAACCAGCTAAGTGGGTCCTACATTCTCCTCTCCATGAGTGTACGTGTGTCTTCTTGAGTCCCTGGGAACTCTTAGTCCCATTTTTGTGTCCCTTGGAACGCCTGGTCACATTTTTCTCTCTCTGGGAACTCCTGGTCACATTTTTCTCTCTCTGGGAACTCCTGGTCACATTCTTCTCTCTCTGGGAACTCCTGGTCACATTTTTCTCTCTCTGGGAACTCCTGGTCACATTTTTCTCTCTCTGGGAGCTCCTGGTCACATTTTTCTCTCTCTGGGAACTCCTGGTCACATTCTTCTCTCTCTGGGAACTCCTGGTCACATTTTTCTCTCTCTGGGAACTCCTGGTCACATCGTTCTCTCTCTGGGAACTCCTGGTCACATTTTTCTCTCTCTGGGAACTCCTGGTCACATTTTTGTCTCTCTGGGAACTCCTGGTCACATTTTCCTCTCTCCGGGAGCTCCTGGTCACATTCTTCTCTCTCTGGGAGCTCCTGGTCACATTTTTCTCTCTCTGGGAACTCCTGGTCACATTCTTCTCTCTCCGGGAACTCCTGGTCACATTCTTCTCTCTCTGGGAACTCCTGGTCACATTTTTCTCTCTCTGGGAGCTCCTGGTCACATTTTTCTCTCTCTGGGAGCTCCTGGTCACATTTTTCTCTCCCTGGAAACTCGTGGTCATATTCTTCTCCCTCTGGGAGCTCCTGGTCACATTTTTCTCTCTCTGGGAGCTCCTGGTCCCATTTTTGTCTCTCTGGGAGCTCCTGGTCACATTTTTCTCTCTCTGGGAACTCCTGGTCACATTTTTGTCTCTCTGGGAACTCCTGGTCACATTCTTCTCTCTCTGGGAACTCCTGGTCACATTTTTCTCTCTCTGGGAACTCCTGGTCACATTTTTCTCTCTCTGGGAACTCCTGGTCACATTTTTCTCTCTCTGGGAACTCCTGGTCACATTTTTCTCTCTCTGGAAACTCCTGGT
This sequence comes from Thysanoteuthis rhombus, assembly GCA_963457665.1. NCBI lineage: Eukaryota > Metazoa > Mollusca > Cephalopoda > Oegopsida > Thysanoteuthidae > Thysanoteuthis > Thysanoteuthis major. The sequence goes on from OY735217.1 coordinate 57,920,017, forward strand.
CACATTTTTGTCTCTCTGGGAACTCCTGATCACATTTTTGTGTCACTAAGAACTCTTGGTCATATTTTCGTGTCATAGGGAACTTCTGGTCCTATTTTCGTGTCATAGGAAACTCCTTGTCACATTTTCGAGTATACAATTAGGTATTACCTACAAACGCTTCTTTTTTATGTGGGTTTTCTTTCAAGCGATTTTTGGGGTCTCAATGGTCATTTGGACCTTATTCAGATGATTTTAGATATTTTTTTCAGATAATTAATTTTGATACATGTGTGTGCTACGAGGATTAATTTATATGGTGTACAGATATATCTAATTTGCTCATTGCAGACTTTAGAAGTACACGGATGCAAAAGAGATGAAAGAGTGTGATGCGCCAATCACTCGAGGACGGTGGACACTTCCCGGTTGTATCTCTAAAATCATCATGTGTTAACAAATCTTTGCTCTTGAACCCAAAGACGAAAATGCAGACGAACAATCAAATCAGCCACAACCAACCTTACCTGCAGGTAGAATTTCTCCACAAGACTGCATACAAAATTTCATTGAAATGCATTTAGGAATGACGGAGTTATCCAATGTAGGAACAGAGGTCAACAGACACCCATAGGGAATGAGTTTACTTTTTTCTGCCAAGGACAATTATTAATGACAGCGCTTCATTTAAGCGATTCGGATAAGGTGATGTTTCTAAAATATAGCTTTGAAAATCTTCACATACACTTATCATGTCCAGCAAATAACGACACTTTAAGAAGGCAGTATATACGGAGAGTTTTATAAAACGTCAAAGATGGAGAGCAGTGAATCGGAACGATGGGAGTCGTAATAAACCAAGCCTGAAGATTTCTCTTTCATATGCTTTGATAAATATACGCGTGAAATTCGATTAAATATAATCGAGTAATTTCTGAGCTTTTCATAAAACATAAATATCGTCTGCTTTTATGTTTTGCTTTTATTGACTGAATACATCTGTTAAGTCACGCTCAAAATTTGGTTTCTAATTATTAGGCGTTAATAAAGTTGTTCGTTCAAACTAATGACAGAAATTATCTTTCTAAATTGATGAAAAAAGACCCAGCTACAGCCTCGACGACGACGACGGCAAAAACAACGACACGAATGATAGTCCCTCGGCTTTTTTTCAAAAAAGAAAAAAAATACAAGGTGAGAAAATGACTTATTCGGGTGATTACCTTGAAACAGAAAGGATGAAGGCAACTTCGATTTTTCTAGGTTTACTTTTGTTTTTTAAGTCTATGGATATTCACTCAAGTCAATCACGAAGAGCTAATGTTCTCGTCTTGGTAATTATAGTCACAACGTTTTGGTCACCGTACCTTCTGGCCCACTTCATATGTCTGTCGTAGTCGGTAACCTTTATTCGATCTATGGGGTTGATTGTTCTCATTCCGCTGTCCATCAGAAAATATCTTCAAATGAATCATCTAATAGAAACTCAAATCCTTATCTTATAATGGAATATTCAATTCTAATGCCATTGGGAAAGGTATGAATCCATCCCACCCCCAGATATAGGTAAAATACCAGGGAAATTTGGGCCCTATCATTTGGAAAGCAGCCAGTATAGGAGAAGGAAAACTAGGGATAGAAACTTCCTTGGGGCAGTTTAACGCCCAATTTGACATCCTTCCGGTAGCTCCTGCCGTCAAAGCAGACTTGTGCGCTCATTGCTTCCTTCTGGACTACACCAGCGATGATGCTGAGAGATCGATTCTGACGATCTCTTTGGGGTTCGCCCAGGCGAGAACTCTAGAAGGGACTCTCTGGTTTGTTCCATTGTCTTTGGACACAAAAACGGGGACCATTTATACAAATCTGAAAGTTGAATGAAGATCATAGAAAGTCAGGGAGAATAGTTAGATGCTATGAATTCATATGAATGTAAGACTCTGTCAAAAATTCTGAAAATGTTCGTATCGACTTATCAGACAATCAATGGCAGAATTGGAATATTGGGTGAAACCGATTCGGCTTTGGCGGTCTGACGCGAGTGTTTAATCGTCATCTGATTTGGCTCAGGCCCCTTTAGCGATTCCAAGATTAAGACATTTTATGTAAATAGAACTGAAAAGTCTATCATTAGTGATGATTAAGAGCTAAAATATAAGGTTCGAATTAATGTAAAATGGCTCAAAATCTATGTCTGTTTTTGTTTCAAGTAAAAGAAAAAAAATCAGTTGAATGTTAATGAAAATCAAAGGTAAACATCAGTTTTTTTTTGTTTTTGATAAAATCCTTGGCAATTCTTAAACGTTCAGTTTATCATTGAATTTACAAATTGAGATAATAGAGTAAATTTGAATAAAAAGCGGCGTTCAATTTTATTTTAAAGCTTTAAACTTTATTTACAGTACAAATATATTTTTCAAGAAAGTTCAATTCAATGTTTCACTATTTTTCCTTAACGCCAAAACGTCTATCGCCGAATTGGATGACGCCAAAACAGGTTTGACGCCTAAACGCTCACACCAGAACGCCAAATAATACCAAAACTGATGTGTGTTAACTGTTGGGTACTATTTAGCAAGTTAACGTCGCAGATCATTAGCTAGTTTAGTGAGTTCGAACTTTACTGAGAATCCCAACCATCCTGGCCCAGACTAAGCTTAGTAAATTTCTTGTGTCGCTCCGATATTGAGAGATGGTAAAGGAAGATAATCTCGAAGACCATTTCCAGTGAAGTTATTTTGATCCTCATTGAATACTTTCCAACGCTAACCAAACAGTGGGAGTTGCCTTGAGCAAAACAAGTGATGATCTGAAGGTGGCAGGGCTGGAGAATCAGCAGTATGTAGAAGAACTTCCTACTCCAGATCCGTGATTGTTTGTTGTATCGCATTTGCAACATTAGGATGTGCGTTGTTATGCAGCAAATTATCTGCCAATTTCCTTGCCCAGAAAAAATCTATTTTCCCTTCACAATATATAATTCAAACGAATCAATTGCTCTCTATAGCATTACATGGTAAAATTTTCCCCGGTTCAATCAGCTATTCGTGATAGAGAATTTGAACCCAACTTAACTTTGCTCACTCCCAGTAAATTCTGCTTAGGTTGATATGTCAAAGATTTCTTGGACATTTATGCCTCAAGTCAGATTTTTCAACCAATTTGGATATAACTAGGAATATGGGACAGTTGAAAATATATTAGCATAGTGATGCATATATATATATATATATATATATATATATATATATATATATATAAATAAAACTGAGAGCATCTTTCTTATCATCTTGAGAGTGATCATATGTAATTTGATTCACTTTCTTTCATAAGTAAATGTTCTATGGCAATTTACCGATTATATAAGGGGTTAGATATGGGCCAATAGGCATACATGGGTTAATAAAATCAATCCTGGAATTTTTTCATATCAACCTAATACCACTTCCTTATTTTGCTCATCTCAACGAACTACTTTTCTTGATGAAATATCTTCTATAATTTGATTCAATCCTGTGACCCATTGCACAGATAATTTCATCAAGGGTGTGTCAAGAGCCTGACAGAACCCTTTTTCTTCAGACTGGTTTCGGAATCAGAATTGTACATCTAGAAATTGGTGTTGTCGACCTTAGCAAGAAAGCCCAATCTGTCCTACAGGGAGGGGGGGGGGAAGATAGATTCATGCCCTTCCCAAGTGCATAGGGGCGAATTAACTGTTCGGTCACTCCACACCTCCATAAAATATTTTATCATAGCTTACACAGACACGATAATGTATATATCTGCACTTTGACCTTCTTGAATCCGTTATGCCCTACCAATTACTGTGGGTTTCCCCCCTGGGGCGTCTCACCAGCATCGCATTACACACTCCTTGGGAAGAGCCTCTGTACAGTCATGGAAGTACTCTTCTTTACTCTTCACCCTCCTGGGATGGGCCTCTGTCTGTACAGCCCTGAAAGCACTACCAGCTCATCCCTCACAAACCACCGTAATATATATATATATATATATATATATATATATATATATATATATATATATAAGAAGGTCAAATCAATGACTAAGACTCCATCTTCTATGCTGTCAGTGCCTGAGTGGAACATAGAAGAGGACAAAGGGCTGCACTCATCCATTAAAACGAAACAGTTCCATCTTAAAGTTGATGGATAGGTCTATATTTTTGTAGACTACGATGTATTTGAATATATTTGAGAGAGGAAGAAGAACAAATCCAAATAATTCTAATCATATCAAGAAATTGGAACCAAAGAGAAGTTGTAACTGAATAAATAAAGGCTTTGTGTATGTGTGTGTAAGTGTGCATATATATATTCAGAAAGAGAGAGAGGGGGGAGAGAAATCGTTATATTGCTTTGAAACGATGTTCTGTTGTTACAAGGCGAATGTATCATTTGGCCTAGACAGCGTAAATAGAATAAACAATTAAAGAAAATGGGGTTGCTGCAGTAATCGAACCTGCGAGCGATAAGGTAGCCGCTTCAACATAACGTTGCTCTTACCGTTGAGCTAAACAGCATTCACCGTGTAATAAGCTGGCTGCTTAAATCAGATGACAAGAGCCACGTCGCGTTAAGACGGCTTCCTGTTGGACGCTGTTTCGATTCCTGCGGCGGCCTATTTCTTCAATTGGTTATATTCAGAGTGTCTAAGGCCAGCAGGCATAATCACCATGAAAAAAAAAACGGTTTGTCGGTTCAAATAGAATTTGAAATGAAAATAACGCATTTATGGAGAGGAGGGAAAGAGAAAGAAACGGGGTAGTCCATAAGTTCACCAACAGAGGGTGTAATACAAACCATGACGCATTGAAGCAAGGAAGAACGAATACAAAATAATTCTATACATAGGAAATCGAACTCAGGAAGAAACTGTTGCTTAAGAAATAAATTCTAGCAATTTGTTTTTTCCCTTCATTTTCATGACGTTGGACTAATGAGGCACCCTGCTGTCGATGATACGAGAGAGGTAGTACAGTTTGTGCCCACTTGATGCTTGATCTGGTTACCAGTGTTGCCAAGTATAGCATTTATTAATAGCTAAAAAAAAGTATTCGTTTAGGCTAAAATCGGCTAGCATCTATATATCATCTATATATCACATAAATGTTATAAATGTATGCATTCATTTAATAAGCAGGGGATACCTGTCTGCTAAGTCACTCAAAAGGAACCGTCACATGACCAACGCCGTTTAGCCTTTTAGCATTTGACAGCATGCCGTGTTTTGGGTGATCACTTGAACAACTAGAAAAAAGGAGTGATCAATTAATAAGTCACCTCTCTCGCCTTTTGTTATGTGGTGATCAGTAAAAAATGTCCGAATTTTCGAAAAGCAAGCGTGAATGCTGCTTTTCGCTTTTCTTCGTAAAAGCGAAAAGGTGGCGTAGATCGAACTTTCGAAAAGCGAATCATACTTGTACCCAACATTTCTACCGTAGTATACCCTGTATTTTTTTTCTTCATCGTTGCTTCCATATCAGCAAGCAAACTATCGATTAACTTAGAGTACACGTCACCTCAGAGTATATGTTTTATAGATGTTAAATTTAGTTATTTCCTCGTTTTCTTCTACTCTCTTCACGCATACACATACACTCACTTCCCATATATATATGTGCGCGTGTGTGTGCGTGTGTGCGTGTGTGTATGTGTGTGCGGATACATGTATATGTGTGTATCTGTAGGTGTCCCACTTTATTTTCTCTCTTCGACTTCAAATTCTAAATTAGCGCCCTCACATCGAGTTCACTGGTGTAATTGACGCTCGTTAGTGTAGTTCTCTCATTGTCCTCACTTTGCCACTCGTGATAAGCAACACACGGATTCATGTGGCTTGAATTCGTGGTTGGATGTCATTCAACGATGATTACACAGTACAAAAAGAAAAGAAACTTCTTTCTAGTTGCCAACGATGTTTGAACGACTTCAGGGTATTTTCGGGGTGCTGAATCCAAAAATGACATTAGTTTAGCAGAATTGGCTCGGGTATTTGGGATAATGAGTACCCTCAAAATGCTGATTTTACTCCAATATAGTGGAATATAAAGCTAGAACGGAAATTTCACTTCCATTTCGGATTTTCGAAGAAAATTAATTTGGGGCACTACGTCTAAGTTTTGGGCTGAAGTAATAATTCCCTCTTTTTTTCCAGAGAAGTAAGATTTCACCACAAAGACGCTGTTTAAACAATGTTTTTTGTTTCAGTTCTTGTTACCCTATAATGAAAATGGAAGTAATTTTAATTGTAGCATTAAATTCAAATCAGTTTGATGGCAAAATAACCAAAGAAAAATTTAGCCACAATGTATATACGTAAGAATGATCGAGACTCTGAAGGCCTAATTCTCAAATACTAGTGAATCTATTATCTCAAAAAATAGAGCCAATCTATAAAATCCGAAAACCCCTACTTGGAATCAGGGACCCAAAGTTATCCTAAAAATCGTTTTAATATCATTGGCAATGAAATTAGTGTCAACTAGTGTTATCGGTAGAAAGGAGGACAGTTATAGATATAGGCGTCCGCTGTAACTATTCCAGGGAGGGTGGGGGTCAAAAATTATATTCTGATGGAGGGCAAAAGCCTATATTTCTAGGTGGAGAGGGCAAATGGTATGTAATTCTTGGTGACAAACCAGGGTTGCCAATTTAGATGTGATTTTTCAATCTTTCGATTCTGGAAGTCACTCCCAAATACATAAACATTGAGAAAAAAAACTCAGGCAAAAAAAAACAAAAAACAAAAAAAAACAACACAAAAAAATGAGAAACATCTAAATATTGTCAATACTGGAGCCTGAACAAAAATTTGGCAACCCAGTTATATAGTATGCATTCCAACCGCCATTTGTAGTGCTAGCAAGTATAACCCATTGGGTGGTCCAGATGTCACATGGTGCATTTAATCGTTGATGAAGATGCGTAACCCGACCCTGGAGTGACACAATCAGCAAATAATGATACAGTCTTGTTATACGGTAACATTTGGCAGGGGTTACATAAAACGATTGTAGTGCTCCATTATTGTATTTTTGATAATAAGATTCCAACTTTCAGACTTCTTTGCCCTTGGTGAGAACGACACTTCCAGGAGGGGGTGACTCTTGGCCCCTCCACTAGCGGACGCCCATGGTTATAAACTGTATCGCCAGGGTTCTCGAGAAAATCTTATTACATTTTTCTCTTTCTCACTTTTTGATTGCGTCTTATTTTGTCTTTTGTGTATGTTGTCGGCAAACATTGTGACTCTGACAACTAAGATAAGGACATTAGTCCGAATAAATCCGTGTTTAATAATGATAATTCCCAACTTCGGATATTCAGAACAAAAAATAGATTTAATATGAAGTAGGTCGATCGCCACGAATCAGTGGTAGTGCGCTCATCCCTGGCTTGGTAGGATCGATCCACCGTCGATTGATACTTAAGACTAAATGCTACTCCACTAAGCACAGGCACAAGGACGAGGATTAAGGAGCCTCTACCTAGAGCTAAGAGGTTACAGCCCAATCACGTTGGATGCACTTGTTCTCGTAGGATCCCCATGGTTAAGCAACATCGAGACTGTTCAGTACCTAGATGGGTGGCCATTGGTGAATACTAAGTGCCGTAAGCAGAACAAAGCATCGACAGTCCTGGTAAGCCGGGAGTGGTTCTTACAAACAATTGCTCGTGTGTACCTAACCTTGCAATACCCTCGATATGAGTATGTGGACAGTGATGATGCATTCATACAATGAATGTGAAACATTCCCTTATTTCTTTTTAGGTATGTAGGCAATGCAGTCGTCTCTGTTGATAGGTAATGAGTGTGTGATCGTGTGTTCGATGGGGACTTCAGTTATTGGCCCAAAAAATGGATAAATAGATCGATCGATCGTCATAGAGACAGAGAGCTTGTATATGAATGTGCCATACAGGGGTAATTCTATATATTTTGGCAAGTTACTAGAAAAAAGAGAAGAAAGAGAGGATAGAAGAAAAAAGAAACGACAGAATGATAGAATTTACATATATAACCGTGTAACAGAAACATAACCTATGCTGCAAACAACTTACATTCCCTGACACATTTGCCAGTCCCGTAATAAAAAAGCTTACAAAATTAACTATGAGTTCACTTGTACGAACAAAAACAGTATCTACTTATTAGAATGTATAATTTTTTTCTAAACAATATATAGGCAAATCAGAGTGGCCTTTCAACTACAGATTAAAAAATTACTGCTATAGAATTAGATCATTAGAGCACAACAAACTACTATCCGTGGAACAACACTTTCCACTAGCCAACCATGACTTTAAGATTGACGTAAAACTTATATAAAAGCACTACACCTACACTAGAATCTCATGAGGATAAATCATTAAACATGTAATAATTAGCAATGTGCAAGTGTCTTCTATCATGCTAAGGGGCGTAACTGACATAGTGAAATAGAATTTCATTCGTGTAACTGATGTTTTAGGATGGCATTCCATTTATGGTCCGTTGCGGTAATATAAATGCTGAACTTGAACAGTGATAAACTTTTAAAGAGATCATATAAAAAAACCAAAATGAATAAAGATACGTTTATAGTCAACAAGACGCAACTATTCACGCTCACTGCTATACAAATCTCTATCATTTACGTATGTGCGTACCCATATACATTTCATATATGCCAGAAATTTGGGCGACCCGGGTAAACTAGTATTTATAACAATTTCTTCGCTTATTTGGATCACCAAGTCGTTTACTTGGGTCATCGGGAATAAACCAAGGTGACTTTTTGGTTTGTCATTGCTAACACACTCACTGGTTAATCAGTCATAGCCAGGCATCGTCTGCTTCCTTCCTCTTGAGAATAACTTTTAGAGTATAGGAATAATTATATGAGTCATTTAGAGTTTGCAAAATTCCAAACCTCTAAAAACTGGATGTTACTAACCAGAAGGCAAAGATAGTTGTTAAGGATCTTATTTAACTTATTAAATGTAAATAAAAATTGAGTCCCTCTTGGATTTTTCGATCAAAATTTCCTGAATTTTTAAAAATTTTGTTTAATAGCAGAAGCTTTTTTTTATTGATTAAAAACGAAAAGTGCTTATATTTGTTTCTGAAAGTCGATTTGGAAAGTAAAATCTGTTATTGGAATTGAAATGATTTATAACATTAACATGTTTCATCGTGTTACCAACTTCATCAGAATGAGTTTCGTTGTTTCATTTTTAATGTCAAATTTTGCTTTACACGTTGCCTTTTTAATACTATCTGGTCGGATTAAATCATATAAAAACACTGATCATTACTTATATTATTTATCTTATACTAAAACTGCACGTATCTAAATTGTTTTCATAGAGCTTCGCACTCGTCTAATTAAGCCAAAATGTTATATTCCGATTGTCCCAATTAATATACCGTGAATTAATGAAATAATACCTAGATAGGGTAGGTTAGATCAGCTCTACTCGAAAAGTGGTACGTGCTCCATAGGCTGTCTGTATAAGGCTCGTCTTTGCATCTTTAATGGCGTTTAAAATGTATATTACTAGTTGACATTCTTGGCCATGCTTAAGCAGTATTTACAATAAAGATACTATGTATAGTCCCAATAACACTGAGATGACTTTGCTACGTTTATTGACCAGACTACAAAAAATTCTTTTTTCGATCTATCCGATATTATTCTATACATGATTTATTATGGAATGATTATCTGAAAAATATTTCATTTAGCTTGTATCATAAATGGAACATCTGTCACTTCCTTCCTATGCATGAGAACTATTTTTGCTTGAAATACACAGATTGCGTAGCAGCGAACATTTGAGAAGTAATACTAATTTGGAACTGATATGCTACCAGTTCCTAGATTAAAACAAACTTGCTGGTCAGCAAAATCAGATAGTTTCAATAAAACTGGATGTGACTCGGACCTGGGCTCCAATCTGCATTGTTGTTCTATTGTCGGCTCACTCCTCAAAACGGATAGAGGACTACAGTCAGCGCACATTTGCTCCTATTGGAGTGTCTGAAATCGGTACCTGAAGTTGGAAACAGCTGAACTTTCCTGATTCTCCTTCAAAGGGACGGTAGAATTCTATAACCAGCACAAGCATCAATCAACAACCGAATATTCACGTCCTGAGGTTAGTGTAACTGTCAGAGGGAGACAGCAGACCTCCACAGCTAGCTTCAGTATGTGTCAAGAGAAGGATATTCCTGTGAAACCTACGACTGAGGGGCAATGCTCCTATTTTTGCTACCTTGGTGGACCACTCCACCTTTAAACTTAATTGCACGGACTAGAGGGTTAATCAGCATGCTCAGCCGTCTATGATCCCATTACCTGTGGAAACTCATTCATTCAGATTATATCAACCTTTACGAGACTGCCGTTGTACTTTGCTTCAGATTAGATTATCAAATGCGAATTGTTTTTTGTCGGGAAAGACCTGAACTTTGTGCATTCGTAGATAAATGTATGAATGGCAATCATAAAGTTCATAAGAACGAGAGAAATTACTCTCCATGTTGGCGTTCGAGAATATTAATTTGCTTCCATCATGAAGGGTAAATGTTTCCATCGAACTTGCTCAAGAGTTCCAACACAAATATGAACGGACGATTGCAAGCTATTAGTAAAGTAGTAGGTTCTATCCTCTCCAAGTACTCTACAATTATGTCCTTGTGTCTGACATAGCTAAACTTCGTAAATATCGATAGATCTGAACCATCACATGACTGACGTCTTTGGCAGCACGCCATATCGAGAGCGATCAATTAAAGGAATGGAAAAAGGGGAGATCAATGAACAAATCACTTCTCTCGCCTTTAGTTGGGTGGTGGTCACTAAAATGTCTGAATTTTCAACAAAAAAAAACAAGTGTGACACAAACTTTCATTGCAAATTACGCCCCCTTGAATACTCAATTAGGGAGGGAGTAAAAAAATACTTCTTCTTTTGATAATAAGGAGTAAATATTTAAATTTACATCTTTCTGGCTCCATTGATGAGACCTGTACACGTGATACAAACATACATAGCCAGCTAAGCAGACAAACCAACTTGAAAACTAAAGAAACCTATTATGAAAATTTCGGTTGACGGTTTCTAATTGATAGATGGATCTGAACAGATAGATAGATAGATAGATAGATAGATAGATAGATAGATAGATAGATAGATAGATAGATACTGGGATAGATAGATAGATAGATAGATAGATAGATAGATAGATAGATAGATATGTACAGACTGGGATAGATAGATAGATAGATAGATATCAAGATAGATATCAAGATAGATATCAAGATAGATAGATTGATTGATAGGTAGATAGATTGATTGATAGGTAGATAGATAGATAGATAGATAGATAGATGTCAACAAACTGAAATAGACGTGAAATAGATTCAGTGACTGTATTGAACAGACTAAGATGTCCAGATATAGATTTTACAAAGGTTAATACATTCTATCAAAATAGAAATAGAGAGAACAATTCAACATCTTTAAACAAATTAAGACTGAAATAAGATAGATTGATAGCTATTCAGATAAAATGAACAAGAAGCCGCTTATTATGATCAGTTTTGGATGGGGCCATTAGGATAACGATAAGCAGCTTATAACATTAAGAGAAGGATAAATAGGGGAAATCCATTTATTGCGACCAGTCGAAATTAAGTGTTTTGGACCGACTCATTTTGATAACAATAATCGGTTGATATCAATAACTGTTTGATAACGTTAACCGTGATTATGATGAGCAGCTTCCTCTGTCTAATACATATAGACTATTCGATTTAATGCCTGATCGATCTTTCGCATCGATAGATTTCGTACTTCTCATTCACACGTCTCTACATTCGATAGGTCGGTAATCAGCTATGGCTGCATTCCACTAAAGTATGACCAGCCCATTGCACAAAAAGTGCAGATACCCTGTTAGAAAAAGTACATAGGAATCTCTGTGATCATTGTCCCTCTCCTCCCCTTCCTCCTCCTCCTACTCCTGCTCCTTCTCCTATTCCTTCTCCTATTCCTCTTCTTCTTAGTCTTCCTCCTCCTCCTCCTCCTCCTTCTTCTCTTTCCCCGCCACCAAGCTAACCTACGTCTGTCACGAATCGATGGCAAAGTCCCTTTGTAGCATCGATCACTTTTTAATGGAGAGCAAGGTGGAGCGCAGATGTGTCAATTCGTGTGTCTGTGTGTGCGACGGTACATCAGAAAATGAAGGGGGGGGGACTGCATTATCGATTTTTCCTGGCCTTTGTGCAGCGACTGGTTGAAAGTGTCCGCCGCCGTGAAAGGGTGTGCGTCTATCGGCATGGTCAACCAAGCATATTAGGGGCAATAAAAAAACAAAACAAAAGATCATGCAAATGTGTGTGCAGGCATCTTTGGTTTGTATTAGATATGTATGTACGTATGCATGGGTGTGAGCTTGATCTCACAGCTACGTATCCGTGGCAGGTAAATAAATTATATAACAATATGTGTAAATGTATCAGTGAAAACCTTTGACTAATGGAGGTATGAAAGTGAATTGAAAAGAAACAAGCCTGGCTACTGCAGGGTCGAACTCCACTCCAACTTCCATTCCGACTGAAGATGATTATTGCAACCTTTGCATTGTAAATGTAACAAATAAAAATATTATAAGAATATATATTTAGAATATAAATGTGTTTATTTATGAAAATGACATAAGCCCGACCCCGTTTCCAGCATAAATTTTGGTGGATATATAAAACTTGTCAATCTAGCTCAGTTGGTATAAGACATGACTACCAACTAGTTGTTAGTGATGATAAATCACTGTAGAGAGATGGTAATTTTCACTGCTCTGAATTAGGGGATTATTTTTCTTCTTGTCACCGGAGAAAAACAAGGTCATACCCAGGTTTAGACTGGAGGTCGAAAAAAAAGAACACAATTTTCAACCACCATTAGAAAGAAGGACATTCCTAGCAAAACACGTCGCAAACTGAAATAGCGTATTTTTGAGCGTTCAATGACTTCAAAAATGATGATGATGGTATGTTAGGCCGGGTTGTCGTAGATTGGTTGGAGGTATGCGAGTCTGGAATATAGGAGTGAAAGGGGAAGAGGTTTAGCGGTGCCTCTATAACACTTTGCTACAAAACAAACGTTGAACGCGATTATCGCTTTTCGTTTTTTTTTTTCTTTAAAGGGAAGAAGTGCCGTAAAAATCGAACTTCCATAGAGCAGGGGACACCTGTATATACAATACCCCGAGCAATTTGCTCCCCACATATACACCTGGATCAGGGGGGGCGAGAGGGTTGAAAGTAGGAACTTTATAGTCAATAAAGGATAATGGCGCAGAACAAAAGTTTAATGTAAGTCCAACTTAATGACCTTACCATATAAAAAGACTGTACCACTTTTCGCTGGTAAATAAGGTTGTCACTAAGATATATACTGAATATATATCATTACCCCCCCCCCCGCCCTGCATCCTGGAAATATATCCTTCCCTAACAGCCCTTAAAAGGTGGTAGTAGTCGTTCATGGTTACAATGTAATCAATCACTATCTACGAGATGACAGGTATCAAGTAACTAAACTTGCCCACTCTAATACCTGGGAGAGCAAAGTGCCAGACCCCGAAAGGCCAGTCTATCATATCACTAGGATTACCTTTTTCCGGTCGTGGGACAAACCAACCAACTGATTGAAGTTTATGGATCTTTGTATTAATGACCAGATTTCCGAAAGTTGTTCTTGGAACATGAATGATACATAAGAACTGTGACAATGCATTATCGTTCATGCAACACAATTGGATAGAATACATTAAGTTGATTCTAGAACCTAAGATTCGATATCATAAGATTACAGTATTAGATACGTGATTGGGTTTCGCTGTTTTACTTCAAATCTTGATTGGTGGAATAAAAAAGTGCGGGCAACGAGTAAATATTTCGAGAGGCCAAAGAGCACATCTGACTGGCTGAGCACGTACATATATATACATATATATATATATATGTTTATCAAGATGGACCAAAAAACTGACATTCTCAAATTGCTTCGAAAAATTGCCAAAAGTTGCTATTTTATTCACAGTAACAGTATAGAATTTTCTCCATTTGTTAATTCTTAAACCAGCCCCCTCCATCCATATTATGGTAACACCTAAGTGCAAGCCCAATTATTTTGAATTTCTGGGGTTATTGGAACATTTTTTTTTGCTCACAAAAATGCATTTTGCAGTTAATTTAGGCATGATTAATCACATTGTGATCATTTAAGAATATTAGGGGTTATCCCAACGGGCAAATTTATTATATGAAATACGTATTTCATCACGCCACGCAAATTTGGTAATTTTTACAAAAGTAAACACAGAATTAGTATTTGACTTTGTACTATAAATAAAAACCTTTCCACTGTTATTCATTGTGAGTGAAATGGGAACATTTTGCTATTTGTCAAGTCAATTTGAGGAAGTCAAGGTTTTTAACCCACCTTATTATATATAGATATACATATATACATATATATATATATATATATATATATATATATATATATATATATATATATATATATCAAAAACATACACACACACACACACACACATATATATATATATATATATAGAGAGAGAGAGAGAGAGACAGAGGGAGAGAGTTAATAATATGGAAAATAGTAGTTTTCAAATCAAGTTTATCAACCTTACATATTTTGCCATCTGGATTTGTCAAAGCAGTAATTTTAAATGAAATAGTGTTGTCAATGAAGGCGTGTGTATTGTCACCCTCAATGTGTTAATGTGCTTGTGACTACTAAACTGGCCAATGTCATAGAATCGTGGAGGGGGGGGGGCATCTGTCATTTCTCCAAGACTTGCCCAACCTCTCTGTCATGGGCGTCGTGGAGCCAATACTTTCTGAACTCCGCCATCTTTTTTTCTGTCGGTCACTGTTTCGCATGTGATCTCTGGAGATTCAAGTTGTGAGTCATGATGTCCAGCGTTTGTCTGACATCCTCGCAACATGTCCAGCCCGTTGCCATTTCAGTTTTCTAATGGTTTCTATAAAATCAAGATGAACTTAAGATCAACAAAATGTTAAGCGTTAGGAAACCCGAAACAACCGAAGAAAAGCTTCCAAAAGTTTTGATGGAACCTTAAGGGCCGGGATGATATTAATTGGGATTTGTACTTTTTCACGATGGTCCTTACTTTGGTAAGGATAGAAATAAGTGGTTGAAGTTGCCATATTGTGATTTCTAGTTTTTTAATGATTTATATTAGTAATAGAACGTGTGTGGATAGGCGAGAGTGTTTAAATGTTTTTGTTAGGGTTGTATTCTAGAATATCAGCTGAAGACTTCTGTGTCATTGGGTTGTTTACTTCAATATTTTTTGTTGATTTCGCTTGTTTAATTTGAAGTTTACTCCAATGGGTGTGAGACATTCGCATTCTTCATGGGATTCAAGAATTTCAGTTATCTGATTAAATGTGTTATTCTCCATCTTTTCAATAATAGTCGATTTTGTATCAGTGCTAAAATTTTGGTCAGTCAAGTGGAAGTGTTGTTCTATTGGGAGTAAATTGTCGTTATCGGATGATTTTATTTTGTGTCTGTAAAGTCTGATATTAAACAGCCATCCAGATTTACATATGTATTGTATTTTACAATGTGTACATTCATGGAGAGTTAGAAAAATGGTAGATATTGTAAGTCTTTTTGGGGTCAGGGTGCTGGGTTGGTTGCAGCATAGGCTATTTCTGTTCTTACATGGTTGGCATGAATTTGATTGTTTCATGGTTGCCTTTTTTCTGTGGTAGACATTATTATCAATATTGATGTTGCTGCTTATTGTATTTTCAATGTCCTTGGATCTACGGTGGAAAAGAACTCCTGGTTTGTGGATGATTTCTCTGAATTCTGGTTTCGGTGTTAAGATGTCACATCTGATCCTGATGATTTGTGAAAGTGGGGGAGTATGTCATGGAATGTAGTTCCAAGAGGTGCGTGGTCTGATTTTTTTTAATTGGTCAATTTAAGGATGTCATGTGCAGGTTCTGTAATGGCTTTATTGATTTGATTTTCTATGAGGGTGTGTGAATATCTTTCTTTTAATTCTAAGCGTTTGTGAAAAAGGTAAGTTCTCCTTGAAGTATTTGGGTTGAGCCGAATTTTGAGCGTAGGTAGTGGTGGGTATCGGTAGGTTTTGTACGTAAGGTTGCTCCAAGGTACCTATTGTTACCTATTTATATAAGGGTGTCTAAGAAAGAAAACGAAGTCTAATGATTTTTCATAGCCAAATTGAATAGAGCTGTGTCTAAATTTAAGGTGTTTTAGGAAATAGTCTAGTTTAGCTCCTCCGCCTGGGTATATGAATAAAATCTCATCTATATATCTAGCATAGAATAGGCAATCATTCTTAATCTCAGGGAAGGTTCAGTTTTTTTCAAATTTTCCCATGAAGATGTTTGCCTATGATGGTACTGTGATTGTTCCCATGGCAAGACCTCTAATTAGAAGTGTCTATCATTAAAGTTGAAGCTCGTGAGTGTGAGTGTGTGGTGCATGAAGGTAGTGATTATTTCTGTTTTAGGTTCTTTTATTGTTCTATCACATAGGCTTTCTTTTAGAGATAGAATTTATTCGAGTTGAATAATAGAGTACAGAGATTTAACGTCCATCGTAACTAGAATAGCATTTTCTGATATAGTTATAATATTCCTAATTTCATACATTAGGTCTATAGTGTCTCTTTTATAGGATTTTCCTTGCATCGCTAGGGGTTAAATGTAGTGGTGGACACACACACATATATGTATGTGTATGAAATCGTCCAGATCATCACGCCATTTAACTTTTTGGAGGCAACAATTTCGTCCATAGTCTCGAGGGATGCCTGTGGTGAGTCACTATGTCTATTGGTTCGTCCGATAAACGCAATACATATACGTAATAAATATCTTATTACCTATCTTTGGCGTTCCACTTATTCGATAATAGAACGAAAACAAGCCAGAATGTTGACAATGTCGCTTCTTACTGACGAGTGAATTGAAATTTGAAGGCGCAAAAAATATCTGACGTCTCTGCAGACTTTATTGATTATTTTGTACTCTTCTGTGTTCTTTTGTACTTTTCTGTGTTCTTTTGTACTCTTCTGTACTCTCGTGTACTCTCTTGTAGTCTTCTACCATTTCTTCTTCTTCCTTCTCTCTCTCATTTCTCTCCTCTCTATCTTTTATTCTCTTCCCTTTCTTTCTGTCTCTGTGTCCCCTCCCATCTCTCTTTCTCTCCATCTCTCTTTCTCTCCATCTCTCTTTCTCTCCATCTCTCTTTCTCTCTCTTTGTCTCTATCTCTCACTATATATCTTTACGTCCTTTCTTCTCCAGTCCTTATCTCTTTTAGTCCCTCTCTCCTATCACTTTCACATCTCTCTCTCTCTCTCTCTCTCTCTGAACCCTTTATCTTCTGTTTCTTTTACCCAAGACTTACCCCTGTATACTTCCTTTCCCTCCCTTTTAAGTTCTTATCCTTTCTCTCTCTCTCTTCACCTTTTACTCCCAATCACTTATTTCTCTTCCACTCCTCTCTTTCTGTCTCTGTTTTTCTCCTTCTCCTTCTCCTTTTCTCTTTTTATTATCTTGACAAACTCAAATACCAAGTCTGGAGTTGACTTTGTTTCCTGACCGTAACATGAACAATAAGAATAACAAGAACAAACACATTCTCTTACTTTGATTTGATCTCATGATTAATTAAATGCCAGGAGACTGTCTTACCGATTAAACTAAATTGACAAGTCTTAGATGATAATAAAAATTACGAACAGGCTTATTTCATTCTAATGAATAAATATATCTTACAAAACTACGTACATTTTTAAAAGCTTTTATTCATCTCACATACAATACAAACGTTGCAGTAATCATCTGCAATCGGAATAGAAGTTAGGGATGGAGTTTGACCCTGCAGCAACCAGGCTTTTTCTCTCTCTTCCTGTTTTGTCCTCTCTCTCTCTCTCTCTTCCTCTCTCTCTCTCTCTTCCCTTCTCTCTCTCTCTCTTCCCCCTCTCTCTCTCCTACGCTTTTTTGAGCTCGTCTCCTCTCTCCTATTTTCTGACTTTTGTCCACATTTTTTCACTCCCATGTTCCTTATTTCTCTCTTCGTCTCCCCATTCTCTCTCTCCCTTTTTCTCCTCCCCATTATCGATCCCCTTCCCCCCTCTCTCTCTCTTCTCCCCCTTCTCGCTGTGCAGTCGAGTTGACATTAACATCATCGATCCGACACAATCTGCCAGATCAGAGCATTCGGCCGAGTTATCGATCCATTCAAAACTCTCTTATCTATTTGCAACTATCAATTGGCACAAAGAAATATCTTTCGAATCACCGTAGCCCCATAGATAGCCTGTCCGACCAACAAAACGAGTGGGCTATAGATTCTTCTCTCTTTGCTCGTCTGTGTGTGTGTGTGTGTGTCCCCGGGTGCCTCCGGTCACATTTTGGGGGCTACAATTTGGAAATTTGCAAGAATACTCTTGTAGGCACAATCTAAAAATGTTCATGTTTTTCTTTCCCAAAAAGTGCTTTTTTGGTATGTCTTCAGTCATTTTGGGCCAACAATAACCAAATCTCGTACTTGTATTTTTTAGATATTTCTTTTAGATAAATTGTTCTGGTACACGACTGGTAACGGTGATTCACTTATGCGAGGTACAGATATCTTTATCATTTTCCCTCTACAACTCCCCCTCTCTCTCCTTCTCCTTCTCTCTGTATTAAATACACACACTATTTCTCTTTCTTCTCTGTATTACGTTCTCCGATTAACTATTCGCTCGGTGGCTGAAACGGTAGCAAGTTTGTCTCACTGGCGTTCGAACCCAAATGATTTTCAATTACATGTTTCCAAAGCAAGCAGACCTATCCTTTTGAGAAATTGGGACCAAACACTCTTCCTACACTTGTATTCAATGTATTTGCTTATTTGCTCAATAGATGAATGACTCACCCCATTCTGTTCATATATCTACCCAAGAAACTCTCTTCTCCTCCCTCGAACCACGGTGCGATGCACTGGCTGCTCCCTACCACCTGAATGGCCTCACACACACACATACACACACACACACACACACACACACACTTAGTAGAACCACGACACACTTTAGCAAATCGTTAGGAAAATCAAAGAAGCGAAATTAATTTGATGCTTTTGACAGGTCGACATTTGTTGCATTTGTTGCATTGTGACGAGCCTGTCCAATAAAGATTCTAAAAGAAACTCCACCTTGAATCAATATATATATATATATATATGTGTGTGTGTGTGTGCGTGTGTGTGTGTGTGTACGAATGTGAAGATATCTTCAGTCACGCTAAGGGACGCAAATGACGTAGTAAAAAAGAATTATATTCTCTGAGACCGTATTAAAAATGCTAAATATAAAGAAAATATAAGGAGTAATAAAAACAAAAAATAATAAAAATCGGTTTGTGGTCAACAGAATGATATTCTCCAAGCTCACTGCAATGCAAATCTCTATTATCCACATCTATAAAATGTAATGTTTATAGAAGGCTATTCTCCAAGCTAACTGCAATAAAAATCTCCATTATCCACATCTATAAAATGTTATGTGTATAGAAAGCTATTCTCCAAGCTCATTGCAATGCAAATCTCTATTATCCACATTTATAAAATGTAATGTGTGAAGAAAACTATTCTCCAAGCTCACTGCAATGCGAATCTCTATCATCCACGTCTATAAAATGCAATGTTTATAAAAGGTTATTCTCCAAGCTTACTGCAATGCAAATTTCAATCATCCACGTCTGCAAAATTCAATGTGTATAGAAGGCTATTCTCCAAGCTAACTGCAATGCAAATCTCTATTATCCATGTATATAAAAAGTGATGTTTACAGAAGGCTATTCTCCAAGCTGACTGCAATGCAAATCTCTATTATCCATGTATATAAAAAGTGATGTTTACAGAAGGCTATTCTTCAAGCTGACTGCAATGCAAATCTCTATTATCCACGTCTGTAAAATGCAATGTACATATCCATGTATTTCATATATGGCATCATTTTTGACAGCATGGGTAAATTAGCGATTCTATAAGACTACCTTCCAACACATCTTCCTTTGTCATTCTCTTTTGAAACCGTCCACCAAAACTATAGATATCGGTTTCTTCAGATTTAAATTTGGTCTGGTTGGCTATGTATGTATTCATCATGCGTACAGGTCGAACCAATGGGGCTATAGGGCTGAAAATGTAAACAATTTCTCATTATTATGTGTAAAAAAAACTTTTTTGTCAACCTTTAACTAGGTTTTTAATGGGAGCCCAATTTATCACCTAGATTCATGCTAAATTGATCTTTTCGCTCATGTTCAGCAGTGTTGAAGCTTTTTTTTTTTTAAATTCAGACTTTTTTATTTATCATAGTCCAAAAAAAGGGTTGAGAAGTAACTTATTCATTGACCACTCCTTTTTCCAATTATTTATCCAATTGATCACCCAACATGGCAAATTGCCAAAAGACGTTGATCATGTGACTGTTTCTATTGAATGACTATCCAGACCCCTTCTTCCCTCCTCTCTCTCTCTCTCTCTCTCTGTCTGTCTGTCTGTCTGCATCTCTCTCTCTCTCTCTCTCTCTCTCTCTCTCTCTCTCTCTGTATTACATATCAGCTCGGAGGTTGAAACGGTAGCAAGTTCATCTCGTTGGCGTACGACGATTCCAGGTAAACCCCAGGATTTCAATTTCATGTTTCCAAGGCAAGCCAGGCCCTTCCTTTTGAGAAATTTAGACTAAACATTTTCACTCAGTATAACCGTCTATTTGCTCAATAGATGTTTGACTCGTTTCATTCTGTTCCCATCGCGGGCTTTTCGAATTTATTTATCTAAACCTTTTCTACTCATATCTATTTTATAAGGAATCTTATAAGGCAGTGAAAATCTTTTCCATTCCCTTTTCCATACACTTTATGACCACCCTCGTTCAACCTGTTTTCATCTACTATAACATTTGTAGTGCGTCATGCTACGTTCACTCACCGGTAAACGATAGAATCAGCCTATTTTATTAGTGAATACACCGTACCGACGGAGGAGTTTCAATGCCCAGCTCTATCTGAGAAACCTTTGCCCCCCCCCCTCTCTTGGGCCTCCAGGATCCGGTGCAATGCATTACCCCACACGATCATACACACTCACACGTCTTCCGAGATCTTGAACACACATACACATTCGAAGATAAAGCAATGATTTAGGACTGAGAAACCGTCCGACGCAATTGAGCAAATATTTGCGTCAATCAAAGAAGCAAACTAAACTCGCCAGCAAAGTCAATAATTGAACACCCGTAGCGTCAGGATTTGAAGTCATGTAAAAAAAAAATTCCACCGAAGAAGAAAAAAAGTCAGAATAAATGCTATTCCTGACATCACTGGCGTTTTCCACAGGAAAACATCTAGAATAGAATTTAGGAAAAAATTTCTAGAAACATCTACACTTAATAAACCCTTCAAAATAAGCCCCCCCCCCGCCAAAAGTTTTTTTTTTTTTCCCAAAAATAAAAATAACATTTTTAGAAAGGATCTAGTGGAGTACTGATGGCAATTTTCAAGTCAGTAGATGAAACAAAAGGATAGAACTATTTACCATCTTTGATGGCTACGATCGTTCAATTTGATGCCTTTTACGACCGACATTTGATGCATTCAGGTCGCTAAGAGCTATTAAAACACTCCACCTTGATGATACGATAAAACTACCTTCCATCGTGACTTGCTTTTTGTCTGTCCACCCAACTATGTCTTTCTTTCTTTCCGTTCTTGTTTTTCTTCTTTGTGTTCTTTTTATTGCACCCAGCTGAAGTGAAAGCCAGAGGCTATCATTCGCTATGGGTGGCTGTCGACGTCTTCATCATCATTTTCACAAATAACTTCGTTATTTCTTGACATATTTCTATGAAATTACGTATGTAAGCTTGTGGTGAGATTTTACTCGGGAGATGGTAAGTTATGGCCGATCCGATTGTTAGTTTATATATCATAAGCAAAAACGTTGGGGGTCACTATTGGGAAATTGTCTCAAATTTTGACCGATTTGGCTGAAATTTGGCAAATCCCCAGGAATCGAAAAATGTTGATTTACATTGGACCGGACTGTTCGCTTATATTTTATGCGTAAATAACCATTTGTCACCATGCAAAAAATATTGAAATTCAGAACTGCTTTAACTGATTAGAATGAAAATTGTAATAGAGGTTCTTGGGCACCAGATAACTGAAAATCGTTTTTTTATTTTTTATATCATGGTAAGAATTTGAGAAAAATTCTAAGTCAAGGGTTATAATGAACAAGTAATTCTCTCTTTCAACCGTTTTCTTCCAAAGGACCTTCATACTTTTATCATTTCCTTTATCATGAACTATTATTTTTCCTTGATTTTTTTCATGAAAACTTCTGCTTTTTTTCTTCCTGTTTTCCTCTCTTTATTTACCAATGTGTATGTAATAACCCCCACCTGTCTGTCTGTCCGTCTTTTTTCCCTCACAATATTTCAAATAGTTCTCAATGAATTTCAATGACAATTTCGTAGAAGTGTATGCTATGGGCCAAGGAAGTATTGATTAAATTTTGAGGTGGATCCAGGATTTTTTTAAACATTTACTTCCATTGCTATATAGCTATATGTCCGTTCACACAATATCTCCGAAAGTTCTTAATGAATTTCCAAGAAATTTCTTAGAAGAGTATTTCATGGAGTGAGGAAGAATAGGTCAAATCTTGCAGCAGATCCAGGAATTATATTTTCGATTGAAAAATGTTTTTTCATTTTTCATGCATTTCCTCATGTTTTCCCACATAATATCTCCAGGGGTTCTCAATGAATTTCATTGAAATTCCGTGGAAGAGTGGGACATAAGCTGAAGAGGGAGTAATGTAGACCATTATTGCAGTTTGAGGGTGGATCAATAAGTCCGAAGCCTTACACCGTGATTAGTTAAATTTTTTTTATCAATTCCCACGGCATGATGTTTGATCTATGTTACTAATGAAGAAACGTACAGTTAAGTACACTGACCAGGAATGAGATTATGTTGAAAAATAAATATCTGCTTTGTAAAAATAAATGCTTTTTTTTCTCATTAAACTTATGGATTGATTGATGTTCCCAAATATTTGTGTTTGACAATCAATGACACGCTCCGATAGGGAATACGCAACTTCTCCAGCCACCAAGCAGACCAGGCTTATATAGAAAAAGATGCATAGGTTTGTTAGGCAATCTTTCCAATAACGACCTGGGAGAATGGCCACTTTCGAATTGATCATTTTGAATGGCTAAAAGTGATTTGATTTATGAAAAAAATGGCTAAAATTGTAAACGTTTTATCTCCAGATAAGGTTATATACCCCAAAACTCATACAAAAGCTCTAAAAGTATACACTTTCAACGTATTGATCGGATATTAACGTTCAAATCACGTTATTCTCAAAAAGTATCATTCTTTGTATTTATATAGAAATATTTATTTCATTTTTGTTCATTTCTACTTTTTAGAGTCTTTTTGTGCGTTTTTGGAGCGTGTACAATTACCTGGAAATGAAACCTACCCGATAGCAGCCATTTTTTTTTCAATTCTAGCCACTTTTAATCATTCAAAATGACTGATTCGAATAGCTGTTCTCCCCCGATTCTTCGTTGGTCCTCAGTTCTGTGCCTGTCGTGCTTAACTGATAATACGGCTCTACACATGTGTATATAGAGTGGGTGTGAATTCAGATATACACGCTAATACTCATGTATCTTTGATCTACGAATAAAAATCGATGAAAAAGATTTATGAAGGCTGCACTCTTCTGGTTTGCGCTGACAGTAGTCTACGTTTGGTGTAACAATTGTGTAGTCAGCATCAATTGTAGCGCTACGTACGGCGACTGGGAAATGATGAAGATTTGGCCGGATTCGAGACCAATCATCTTTTTGGAACCCTCTCAAGTTTTAATTTGGTATAATATTTCTAAGTGGACTTTGGATAGACTGAGGAAGGAATCGCTCCAACATTTGACTCTGTGTGTACATTATGTGTGAGTGCATATATTGATGTGCGTACGTGTGTGTCTTCATGTGTAAGTGTCTGTGTGTAGATATGAGTGTGTACGCGTATGTACATATGTGAATGTTTGTTTATATGCGTATGTCTCACAACCTGTATGCAGTCTTTGCGTTTCCCGTGTCTCGTCGGGCATCTTGTCACACATATCTCGGAATCACTCCACCAGTAATTCTGTATCAATTTTTCAATGTTTCCTCTCTGCAAAGGAGCAATTTTTTGCCTTATTTCAGAATAGCACATCAAAAATAGAAAAAAAGCTGTTATCCGTCGATCGCACTGACTGCGCTAAACTGACCAGTATCAACGAAATTTGTACATAGCTCGAGAGTATTCTGCAGCCGTAATTAGAAGAAACATCCTTCAGCAGAAAGTGTCACGCGAAGTTGTCGTCTTCCTCTATATAAATAGATTTACAAATATGATATAGACTGCATCACACAATCGAACAGAGTGTAGGTCACAGGTTGGCTAAAGAGCACACACGCACATATCATCATTAGCTATTGTAAATACACTGCTGAACAAAAGCCTTCCTCAACTGCATCCATGATGACCGTGATTGCGCTAACCATATCTAACCGGTACATATATATATATATATATATATATATATATATATATATATATATATATATATATATATGTGTGTGTGTGTGTGTGTGTGTGTGTGTATGTGCTTGTGTGTTTGATTTAGTGATTTGACAATTTTTCTAAAAATTACCAAACTATTTTCATGTATCTTATTTCCGATTACGCGTTTCGCTGTGGAGTGAAAGCGTCATCAGATCAGTTGCAAATGTTTTTTTTTCCAAATATACGATGCCCTTCGTTGTCATATCGACTACGGAACGATATCACGTCCCGGCGGCGTTATTTAATGTTCTTTCTTGGATATTCCGAATATTTAAGCTTTGACTATTTGAAATTTTAGCCGCGTAATCGAAAACATAAAATGTATGAAAATAATCAAATATTTTTTCTAAAATTTTCAAATCGTTCGATTAAACATAATCAGAAATATCATTCCATTAATATATATATACATATATATATATATATATATATATATATATATATATATATATATATGATTTCCCGTTATTTTACGTTGACTACACCATTTGGCCTAGAAAATGTAAACAGAATAAACGATTGTAGAAAATGAGGCTGCTGCAGGGATTTTCTTCAATTGTTTATTCCATTTACGTTGTCTAGGCCAAATGGTACATTCACCAGGAAATCAATTCACATTTTCAATATGATATAATGCAATCATAATCATTCTGTCAGATCATTCGCCCATTTCTTAATAGCATATATATATATATATATATATATATATATATATATATATATATATATATATATATGGAAAATCTAAAGAGGCCATCGGATGAATTGATAGGAAAAGAAATATAGAAAAGGGTCTACGCGTGTGTCTGTGTGTGCGTTTGTCTTTGTGAGAGAGAGGGAGGGGGGAAGGGGGAAGAGTGAGAGGGGGAAGGGGAGAATGAGTGAGAGACAGACAGACAGACAACTAGAGCGAACGACAGAGAAGATAAACTCAAGAGAAACATATGGACACAAGAAATGATATCAAGAGATTGAAATGTTGAGGAAGGGCACAGGTATATTTAGGATTTCTCTCTGGTCTTATGCAACTGATTGAAATCAAACCAGAAGAAAAAAATCAGATAAATTTTATTCATTTTTTATTCACTTCTTTCTGAACATGAGTCTTCTCGTTCGCCATTATGCATATCTAAGTGGCTAAAGCCCCGATTAATGGCCTAGCTAGAAGTACTCTCCACCTCAGAGCTTTCCAAACTGTGTGTCGCGACACTATACTATGTCGCTGATAATCTCTAGCTTTGTCACGAAATCAATTCCATATATTTTCCTAGAAATAATCTTCTTGAGTCAGTTGAGCTGCTGGGATGACATTTTATGTTTGGTTTGGCTAACTGAACTCGTGTAATAAGTCGCAATAAAGATCATATTTAAAAAGTATGTCGCCAATGTGAAAAGTTTGGGAAGCTCTGTTCATGGGCGAACTCTGGGGGGTGTAAACGTAGCATTAGCCCCCCCCCCTCCTTCTTGGATCGGGCCTTCTCGCCGAGGGCGAAGTTGGGTTGAAAGTTCAAGTCTGATAGAGACCGGATTGAGGGTCACTATGTGACAGGTTAGGATGTGTCACAGTTGAGGAAATCTCTTGTTCCTTACCTGAAAACCGACACCAGGATACATTTTCTCCCCCCCCCCCTCTTACAAATATATTCTCTTGTGTAATCCTCCCCCCCCACCTTTGGAATTTATCCCTCCCTATAAAAGTGTCAGGGGACGCCCCTGGCTCTGCCGTATCTCGTCTCAATTAGGAGAGAATGACGAAATCTTTTCGTTCTTAACATCTTTTTTCTCCTCCTTTCTTCATCTTTTCCTTCCTTCTCTTCCTTTTTGCTTATCTTGTCTTGTGTTATCCCGTAACGAAACGCCTTCGTCTATTTCGGCTCTGGTTTCCTCCTTCATTCCTGAAGTATTTGCTGTTATCCAATAATTCACTTATTCACTCATTCATTCATTGCTTTCCATTCATTTACTTCTACCGAAGAAGTTGGAAGAGGTACATGTATTTACTCATGGTTGTCTGTCTGTTTGTCTACCTGTCAATATAATTGTCTGTCTGCTTGCCTGTCTGTCGGTCTGTCTGTACATCCATTTGTTTGTCTGCTTGCCTGTCTGTCTGTTCACCCATTTGTCGGTCTGCTTGACTGTCTGTCTGTCGGTCTGTCTGTTCATCTATTTATCTGTCTGCTTGCCTATCTATCTGCTTACCTGTCTGTCTGTTCACCCATTTGTTTGTCTGCTTGCCTGTCTGTCTGTCGGTCGGTCTGTTCATCTATTTGTCTGCCTGCTTGCCCGTCTGCCTATTTGTCTGTCTACCCCACTGTTTTTTCCACCCGATATCTCCAAAAGTTCCCAATTAATTTCTCTGAAATTTTATACAAGATTGGGCAGTGTGTTGTGGAAGAAGTGACAAATTTTTCTGGCATATTCATGTTTAGTTACCCAGCCTGTACTGTGGCTGTATTTCCATACAATATCTCCTAGGTCTACAATGGAATTTGCCGGAAAGATTGGCTGTGAGGTAAAGTAAGAACAGGTTACATTTGGGATGGATCCAGAGATTATTCTTCGAATGAGAGATATTTTTCATGTTTTTCCAATACATTTATGTATTCAGTTATATGGTTAATACATCACTCGCTTTAGACAAGGTAAATAGAATAAACAATAAAAATGGGGCGGCTGCAGGAAACGAAAATGCCACCAAAAGGGTAGCCGCTTCAACGTAACAATACTCTCACGATTGAGCTAAACAGCCGCCGGTAATTCAAAGGCCCAAATAACCGATTTCACACCAAGTTCTCATCTTGTTTATTCTTGGTCTATTCGTCTCTCTCGACGCGACAGTTATGTATTAAAATATGGACATATTTGGTCCGACAGAATGAATAATAAATTGCGTTATATCATATAGCAACTTATTTGAGATGATCTCCTGTCGTTACACAGTTAATATATCACTCGCCTTAGACAACATGAATAGAATAAACAATTTCCTGCAGCAGTCCCATTTTTTAAAAATTGTTTTTTCTATTTACATTGTCTAATACGAGTGATATATTAACCATGCAACGACGGGAGATCATCTCAAATAAGTATCTCTATAATATAATGCAATTTATAATGCATTCAGTTACTTTTGTCCACGTAATATCTTCAAATGTCCTATATGAATTCCAATGACATTAGGTCGAAAGGTAGACCATGGTCTGAGAGAGAACTAATTAAAATTCAGGGTGGAATGAGGAATTTTCAAGTTTCCTCCCCTGCATCGTAGCTATATATATGAACTGATTTTCATTCTAATCTGCACTCTCTAGAGCTTTCTGATTGTGCTTTCGTTCTTTACTTTCCTTCCTTCACCTATTCATTCAACAAAACCGACATTGGCCAGTCAACCTTTTTGTCAATCTCCTACCATTGTTTGAGTTGACTTTATTTTCCTATCTTAACAACAATGACGCCAAGTTCAAATTTCCGGTTAAGACTAAAAAAAGTGAAAAGGTTATGAAATTTAGATGATGAATTGGAAGAACGGAAGAGAGAGACGGATTCAATTCCTACGTCATCAAAAAAAGAAAGAAAGGAATAAAAGAAGAGAAAAAACAAAGAGATGAATAAAGGGAAAAAAAGAAAATAGAAAGCTATGGACGCTAGATTGAATTATCTCGTGTCGCTAACCAGATTTTTAAAATTAGAATTATTTCTATCTTTCTTTTATCTCTGATACAATTCTTTTTCTTTCTTCTCTCCTCTTTCCTCCCCCGATCGTCCATAGAAGAAACTAGTGGCTGAAATAGTTGCATTTTTTTCTCAGTCTATTTATGTATCTCGTTTACTGGCTGAACAAATGGTGTCAGAGTGGAGTTTTGTCTTTTTCTTGTCTTTTTCATTTTTGTATTTCTCACTTTTCTTCTCCCGCTTTTTCTTGTTTGTTTTTTCTTCTATCATTTATCTAACAATGGCGTCTTTCAAGATCTTATCCTCAACCAAGACTTGATTGTTGCAGACGATCCCCACAACAATGTCTACCTCTCCTCAATTTCAACATTTCGCCATCTTTCTTCTCTCTTCTACTTCCTTTTTTATTATCATCTTATCATTAATGGAAAATTGTCCTCCACTGAGCTGCACCGAATATTTTATCCCATTAGATTACGTTGCGCTCCAATGACTTGTGTCATCCTCTATAAGCCTTTCATTGATTGGCCTAAATATATTATTCTGCCTGTCTTCACGTTATTACCTTACATTATGTTATAAAAATAAGTAGAGTTTTGTGTACAGTATTTTTTCAGGCTGTTGTCTTCATCTCGGTTCATTTTTAGAGCACAACCTTTCAGCTGTTGTGCCCCACGGCTTTCTTCGGGCGAATGTCGTAATTCAGTGTTTTTCTGAATGCTAAAGTGGGGTACAGCCACCGAAGCATTTAGACAGGATGTACCCATTCCTCTGTCGGGTGGGTGAGATTCTTAGACGGTGGAACGAAGACATTCCGGTCGAACACTTCCTGTCTTGGCATTCAGAAACACCCAATTACGACACACATCTGAAGAAGGCTGTAGTGTACAACGACCGAAACGTTGTATGTGTGTTCAATAAATGATCTGAGATGAGGACTATGGCTCGAAAAATACAACACATAATGAAAATCCCTCGTCTAGATAATTCAGAAAGTAAGTAGAATCTTGTTGTCGAGCCCGGATGAAAACTCTGAAGCAATCTTCTTTATCTTCAACCTATCCTGCTTAGATAGGGGGCCTCTGTGGGGAATTATATGAGGTGGTGCAAAGCTGACCTCTCCCAAACACACACACTTACTGAAACACTCTTGTCCTTTAGCCATCCCGTTCTCAACTTCTATAACCCATCTTGGTACGTCATATTGTAGTCGTTCGCCGGTAAATGATAGAGTCAACCTATAAACATATCGTCTCGAATTAGAAGTTTAACCATTGAGTCTCTTTCAACTCTATCAGCCCCCCCCCCCCCCGACTGAACAAAAGGATATTTTGCTCCGAATCGCTTGGGTTTAAGAGTAAAAAAACATATTGCAAGAAGAACCAAATTTTATTGCAATCAACACAGCAAACCATGCATTTGGTCAGGTTTTGTTGTTCTGAATGCTGAATGTCAGGAAAATGTGGGGCTTTTTTTAAAAATAGAAAAGAAATATCAGATGAAGAATAAACAAATTTTTCTCTCCTTCTAAAATGTTGTTCCGAATCGATCAAGAAGTTTGAAAAGGCGAACTCGCATTGCAATTTAGAAGAATTACCAAACTAAATGGTTCTTTAGACCCATCCCTACTCAAAATAATTAATGGTACCTGCAATCTCAGACAATGAAAGCAGTTTTTGTGTCTGTTCAAATACTTAGGAGCAGTATTTTTTTTTAGATGTATAAACGATGGTTTGTTTATATAAAAAGTACCCGAAACACGAATAAATGCGTTCCTTGTTATGTTGATTGCAATAAAATGTGGTTCGTCTTGTGTAATGTTCCCGTTTTCAACCCTCAAAAATAAAAATGTCTGTTTGTTCAAATTCTTACAAGTACCGAGTATAGATTCACTTATCTGTTCTAATGAGACACATGCCATGTCGATAATGCCAGACACAATTTGAATTTCAGTTTAGTGCACCGTTACTTTTTCTCTAATTTCCTATCTCGTTATTTTGCACTTTTAAAAGGCGTTGCATAACATTTTTTTTTTAATCAATTACGTTATTCATTGTGTATAGCTTGCAAATGGCGTTCTTTTGGTTTTGTGTCTGAGAATGATGTCTGGTTTGTTGCATTGTTCCGCTGCTAGAACTGGAAAATCAAAGAGAATCTTTCCCGCAGTAATTTTCGACGATAATGAATTCTGTCGTAAACGCACTGAAAAACAACCGAAAGACTCTTAGAAGAGGTTCGATCATTCAGAAACGCAAAGAAGAATTGACACGATGCAGACGATGTCCTGCTGAGGTCAGCGAGAATATTGAGCAGATCTGAAGGCCTGGCGCTTGATGCCCTGCCATTGGAATACCGGATACTGTCGGTATGAATATTTCAGGGAATTATTATTATTATTATTATTATTATTATTATTAGTTGTAGTAGTAGTAGTAGTAGTAGTAGTAGTAGTAGTAGTAGTAGTAGAGTACTCTTATTGAATTTTCGCACTGAGTCGTGTCTGGTGGCTTTTGCCGTTTATCAGAGGTTAACGAATTCCCTTAATACCCTAAGTACTCCCCACAGCATTACTTTCATTCGAGTAGTTCCAATGTTTTCTAGAGTTTCCGATTCTTTCAATTTCATTTTACAAAGGCTTCGTTTTGATTGACTTCCGTAACTATGGGTCCGATATTTATAAGGCTTTTCACTTTCTTTCAATTCCAATTTGTAGTCTGCTAGAATGGTAACGTTCTAAGAATTGCGAATTTTCTTGGATTACGACGACTACATCCGGTCTCGTGGCATGGATAAGTTGGTCTGTTTGATTTTCGAAAAACTCAAAGGATATCACTTTTATCATTCTTCAGGACTACTTCTAGTTTTTGCTTATACCTAATCAAATTCAACTTTTTGCACAATTTTCAGCGAATCACCGTTCCTACCCAATCATGTCTATCTTATATATCCTCTAAGCAAATTTGCTATACTCATTGATTAAATGATTGAAAGTTTCATCCTTGCCATTTTGTTGTGCTTTATCTATTTCATTATTGATATTATTCATGATACTTGGACCAATGGAATCGCAGTTGTCAGTAAGAATCAGTTTAAATATACGATGCTGGGGAAGTAACTGTAAAAATTCCTGGATCGACCCCGAAATTTAGACAATTCTTTCTCAGCCCATAGTGTCAGAATGTCATCGAAATTCAATGAGAACTTTTGGAGATATTGTGTGGGCAAACCTGAGTGAATACATGAATGAATTTGAAATAATGCTAAGGTATCTCCCAACTGAAAAGTCTTTTGGCCCATCCCAGAATTTAACCAACTCTTCCTTACCCCATGGCTTTCCCTCCAAGATAATTTCATTGAAATTCTTTGAAGACATTTGGAGATACTGAGTGAACATGCATGGTACTATGCAAAGGAAGTAACTGTGATAAATTTCTGGATCCGCCCCAAAATGTAAGCAATCATGACCAATCCTTCCAGAAAATTTAATCGAAATTCAAACAAAAAGGATGCATTTGAGATTTATGAAAGAGTCCACTGGAACATGACCATGACAAGCCTGACTGCTGCAGGGTCAAACTCCTCTCCACCTTCATATTCCAACTGAAGATGATTACTGCAACCTTTTTTTTTTATTGTACTTATAATAAATTTTGAAAAATATATAAAAATACTAGTATTTTTTATATAAATGTATTTATTTATTACAATGAAATAAGCACGTACGTATCTGTACGGTATATTTTCGTTAATATCTAAATCAATTTACCTCAATCAATGAGATAGCCTCCTGGCAATCGATTGGTCTTGAGTTCGAGTCAAGTTGCGGACTGTGGATTTTGCATATTGATATACATCCCCCTTATTTGGTAGAGGATTGCTCTTGTTGTTCTTGTTACGGTAGGGGAAACAAAGTCAACTCCAGACTTCGTATTGAAATCTTCGACAAAAATAACTGAACCCATCCGGTTACCAGAACAAAATATGGGGGAAAGTTGCTGGCGTGAAGAAAACAACTGACTCAGCATTTGCTATACAAGGGCAGGGCCAATTCCAAAGGTGCAGGTTTCGAAGGGACCGCACTTTATGGTCTGTGGGGCCGCCTACCATAATTGTCATGTGAAATGATTTTCCGTCTGTCCTACTAAACTGCAGCGGCTCCGAAGTATTTCAGTTACTTCTCTTCTCTGTTGTCGATTTAGATGTCTTATATCTAAATCTAGATCCATTGCCAATAGATATTTCATAACTCAATTTAGGCCTATTGCCGATTCAGACACTCTATATCTAAATTCAGATCAATAATTTTTGGTAGAAGATCTATATTCTATATATTTTTAGATTTTTTATCGGATT
Organism: Thysanoteuthis rhombus; assembly: GCA_963457665.1. NCBI lineage: Eukaryota > Metazoa > Mollusca > Cephalopoda > Oegopsida > Thysanoteuthidae > Thysanoteuthis > Thysanoteuthis major. Next base: position 57,952,820 of record OY735217.1, read on the forward strand.
TCTAGAGAACTGCTGATCCAACTTCAAACTCGATGCTGCAATGCCTGGTAGGCTGACTAGTATATATATATATATATATATATATATATATATATATATATATATATATATATATATATATATATATATAGATATACATAGTGAATATCAACTTCGAATAAATCCCGAAACATGTCTGGACCATTAACATCTACGGATAAATAAACCTTACCTCAAAACACTTTACTCCTGAGTCTGTCTCACCCTTTACAGTTCATATCATATATATATATATATATATATATATATATATATATATATATATATATATATATATATATAGTGAATATCAACTTCGTACAGTAACTAGTTTTGAGTTATTCTGATCATCAAACGTCATACACACGCACGCGCACGCACTCACATACGAACACACAGAGATTTCTTCAATTATAGTTAGATATAATAAGGCAGAGATTCAATCAGGCAAGAACAACGGTGCTTGATGCGAATAAATGATGAAGATCGAAAATTCTATATTGAAAGACACTAGCGTTCAATATGGATGAAAACCATGCAGTCTCACTAAGAAAGCTTTCAACGACTACAATGCACTCAGAGAGCGTATGCCTCAGCCAACGCTATTGTCACTAAAAATGAATGAAAATCTATTTATATGCATATACCTATGTAGCGGTAATAATGGCCGAAAATTTTATCAATTCTCCCTTAGCCCAAAAATGCTGTATGAATTCATTGAGAACTTTTGGAGATATTGTGAAGACAATATAACTACGACTCAGAGTGGTAAAAAAAATGCCCAGATCTGCACCTGAATTCAATCCATTCTTCGATCAATGGCCCACTCATTCACAAAATGTCTTTGAAATTCATCGAGGACTTTTGGAGATATTGTATGAACGGACTGGCAGACATCATCATTCGTTGTTAGAGGTAAGATATGATTGTATCCTTGATGGTTATTTTGGAGACGGAGACATATCCCTAAAAGTGTCAGGCAAGCAGACATTAGAAACAGTCAATCAAAACTGTCAACATCAACATAGGTTTCTTCAGTTCTTTAATTGGTCTGGCTGGCTTGCTATGCGTTTATCGCACGCACAGGCTGCACCGACTTAGCTAGATGGCTGAAATTTTCAACATTATTCCCTGTTATGTCTAGAGAAAAAAAGTTATTTTTCTTTTTTGAAACCCCCCCCTAAACAAGGTTTTAATGGGGTGTTCAATTTGCAGTGTAAGTTTATGCTAAATTGATCCCTTAATTGTGTCTGACGACATTCTCACTTTTTTTTTTTCCTTTTTTTTCTGGTGATCACAACCTCACACGATGTGACAGAAGTAATCTATTAATTGATCACCGCCCTTTTCAATGTTTTAATTGATCGCCCAAGTACGGCATGTAGCCAAAAGATGTTGGTCAGGTGATGGTTTCTATTGAGTGACTAACCAGACCCGTTTATCCTAAATTTCTGAACATCATGGTTATTCGATCAACTCTGGTCGGTAAATCAATATTTCCTTTCTATCAAATTTACAGTCGGGTGATATTTACTTGACTTCGGTTCCCGAACCTCTACCTCTGTTCCAGCGTTGACCTTTCAACGACGGAATGACGTATACATCCTAAAATAGACGGAAAAGGTCCCTGGGAGAAAAAGGTTGAAAAAGAAAGAGAGACAGACAGACAGAGAGAGACAGAGACAGACAGACAGAGAGAGCGACAGAGAGTGAGTGAATTAGTTGTTTATTCGGACGGTTAGCTCCGTTTTTGCAGATAGAATGAAAACAAACAATCGGATCGGTCATAACTCACTATCCCCCCCCCCCTTAGAATCTCTTTTCAAGGCTACACTCAAAAATTGATTTGAAATGTATTGAAGGATAACGAAGGTATTCCATTGGAAATATGACTCAATGACAACGACGACAGACACCCATAGCGAATGACAGTCCGCAGCAACTTTCCTCCGGTGTCGAGAGATCCTCATTTTCTCTATTAAGCTTAGCTTAGTTTAGTTTGGCACGAGAATAGAATTTGGCAGAAATGAGGATAGGAAGATTGTGTTGCGCCAAACTTTCAAGGGGGGGGGGTCTGCATTTGTACAGTCGAAATTCACGTAACATTATCTTGACTGATAGTTTGATCGGTTGCAAAGATAAGATTAAAAAAAATCAATTAAAAATCTTAAAAGTATACAAGTACCCGGCAGAAAACGACAGACAGACAGACAGAGAGAGAGAGAGATTCAAACCATAAAATTCTGGGATTGAACGATGTGAGTTCAAGTCTCGTTTAGAGCTTTTTGTTTATGCGTTATACGTGGTGTTAACTTGTGACCGTAGACTGACGACAAAGCAACAAAAATTAAGATGAAAGAAATCCTCATCAATCATTTGAGGTCCGTTTTCGCACTCTCCCTAAGATCTGCCAGTTCGGAATGGAACTATCTTAGTAAAATCCGAAAGGAATTTAAGTTTTACTTAATTAAAAAGGGAATCGATTTCGATAGAAGTAAAATTCGAATAATAATGACCAAAACAAATTCTAAGGTAAACACGTCTTCTGTGAATAGAACTAAAAGTCTATTGTTAATCATAATTGAATGCCAATGTGTAAGGTTTTATCTAATGTAAAATTGTTCAAAATGTGTTTTGTTTTCGAGTAAAATAAAAAAAAATCGATTGAATGTTAATGAAGGTAAATTAGTTTGTTTTTAATTAATTCGTCGTAGGCAATTCTTGAACGTTCGGTTTATAGATTAGATTACTCCCAACAAACAATTTTTGAAATGTGAGTGTAGATTTGAATAAAAACCGCCGTTGAGTCTTTTTTTTAACTTTTCAAGTTTCATTTACAGCACAAAAATACTAACACTAACACACTAACAGTTTTAAGGTTTTTTAACGTCTCACTTTCGAATGATGCTGTTTCAATCAAAATTTCTTCCAAAGCGAAAACGTCAATTGCCAAATGGGCTTACGCCAAATCAGATGACGCCTAAACGCCCGCGCCAGAACGCCCGCGCCAGAACGCCGATGCCAAAGTGGCATCGCAAAATAGTACCTAACCTCCGACAATCCTCTTGTTTCTGAGTGTTACGTTTCGAATACCTTCTGAACTTGTCTAAATCATACCGCTATTTTATTTTTGCCTGTCATAATTTCGCATATGATCTCGTGGTATCCACAAGTCGTGGTGCCCAGCAGTTTTCTGACGTTCTTGCAACATAGCCTGCCCATTGCCATTTGAGATTTTTAAATGACATCTATGACCCCTGTTTGCTTTCTAATACAATGCACTGTTTTGCAATGTTCACCATTATCAGCCCTTTAGCTCCCGTCGTCGGACGTAGACTTTCCCCAAAATTCACCAGAGCATGGGTGAGCCAATATTTTCTGAACTTGTCTAGTTTGTCCCATCATCGTATTTTTTGCCAGCCACAGTGTCGCATAGGATCTCTGGGGGTCCACGTTGAGAGTTGTGATGTTCAGCGGTTGTCTGACATTCTTGCAACATAGCCAGCCCATCGCCATTCTCCTGTGAACGTAGCATGGTTCAAGATCCAAAACCAAAAATTAATAATGGTTTTCGAAATTCAGGTATTTTACCTGGATAGGATAACCGACATCAGTGAGAAATACGCAACCACCTTAGCCAGGCCTTCGTCGAAATAATTTTTCTTCATGAAATTATCAAGTGACGCCACTGCACCTGCGATTTGTACAGAAAACTCCGAAGGTCAGAGCCTGTTATTTAAATGCATCCAAACGCATCTCAATGGGACACTTTCCAGTCGGTCAGTCGGTAGGTCGTTTACGATTACGTTAAACAACAGAAAGAAGGAGTGAATAGGTATTGTGTTTTATTTACCAGTTGCTATTATGTAAGAAGAGGTGTGATGTCATTAAAAGATGTGATAGCATTAAAAGAATATCTATTCTAATCATTTTTACCAGCTATTATAATGTCGTAATAGAATGTCCGAGGGTCGGTATTTTTGTAATCCAAAAAGGGGGAAAAATGCCACCCTCAAAAATGAAAAAAATAATACTAGCAAAATATTTCCGTACCGCAATATTTTACAAGTATGAGAATCAAATGACCCACAGAAAGAGTACTTGCACTTCCCCTCCTTCCGCTCGCCCTCCTTCTGCTACTACTTCTGTGGACGGTGGACGCATCGTTGAACTTGTGATTCCTGTTATCAAGATGTCTGCCATAGAAGTTGTCATTGCCACCATAGCTTGTCATGTGACACAGGCCATGTTCCCGGTGGTCACGTGTTGTCATTCGTGTGTGTTCATTTCTGCTCATCTATCCATGACTTGAAAATATCCTGAGGCGAATATTGGTTTTATAATCTCTTCTCTGTCTTACCCGATTCACTCGACAACTAAATCATTTATTCTATCGGCCTGCGAGTAAATAATCTCAAATGCTGCATCGGTGAGGTTCGTTTATATCGATGAATTTTTTTTAAAGGGAGAGAAAATGGCCGTCCGCATTTCTTAATTGATTTTGCCGTGATCAGATTATATTCCACGCGAACCAAATAAATTCTTTGAATTAAAAATCAAATGAGAGAATGGTCTTGGGAAGTGAATTCTGGGTTTGTTTGTTTTTGTTTTTTTTTGTTTATTTTTTTGGGACTAAAACATGAAAATAACAGTGAACAAAGCAGCTAATCCTTGGTCAAAGCAAAGGT